>APFE030417687.1:58960-125354 GCA_000404065.3 Pinus taeda
TGCTTGAGATGTAGTAGTAAAAATACCCAATCACCTACATCAAAACATTTTTCACTACGATGTTGATCTACCTGTTGTTTCGTTTGATTTTGCACTGAAGTGGCGTTATCCTTTAAAAGTTGGAGAACTTGTTGTTGATGTTCGATGTGACCTTTCACTGCTTGAACCTTTTTCTTCTTGATATGTCCTTCTATCTCTAGAGTTTGAGGAGTGGTAATTTCTTTCAATCCTTTACAAGATATGGTCAGATTCATTTCTTGATGCTCGATGTGATCTTTCACTTCTTGAACATTTTTCTTCTTGATATGTCCTTCTATCTTGATCGTTTGAGGAGTGGTAATTTCGACCAATGAATTGCAAGATATGGTTGGATTCATTTCTTCTTTCTCGATGTGATCTTTCATTTCTTGCACCTTTTTCTTCTTGATATGTCCTTCTATCTTGAGAGTTTGAGCAGTGATAATTCTTGCCAATGCTTTACAAGATATGGTCTGATTCATTTCTTCTTTCTCTAGGGTGGGGTCCTAGCATATATCCTCTGCTTTTGATCCTTTTCTTCCTCCTTTTCTTGATCCTTTTCTTCCTCCTCTTCATATTCTATGTAAAATAATTTATTCTCAGCACGCTTATGACCTTTAGTGCATTTGCTATCACAATTATGAAAAAGCCCTTTTTCTCTTTTTTCTTCCAATTGTTGTGGTGTAACCATTGTAGGTTGTGGAAGGCTAGGAGAAACAACAATTCCATCTTTATAGTTGTGAGGGATATGCTTACTGGTTTCCATAATTTTGCTTTCCACTATGTCACAAAGCCCTTTTACTCTTTCCAATTGTTGTCGTGTTTCTCTAAAGAAGGTGTTGCTCTTTGTATCCTCATAATGTGCTATCATTTCTCCATGAAAACTGACCATGTAACAAGTTGTTTATGAGAACAAAGCCTTCATACCATAAAAATTGATCTGGTTCTAAATATGAAGATGCAATACATACCTTTTGTAATAGTGGTACACCAAGTAGATCAAAATATTTCTCCATCTGAAGTATCCAATTTACCAGATCCTTGCCATCAAACTTCCTCACTTGCTTTTTCTTGATTTTAGGAGCTTGATCTTGAAATGACTGTAACTTTGTACTTTCGAATCTTTAAGTTCTGAAATTGTGATCTGTAGTAGCCCTCTATATCATCTTTCCAATGCCAGAAGTCTAATCCAAATTTGATTCTCCAATAAAGATTTATGTGAAATCTCGCACAGTGACCTGATTATAGACTAGTTCAGTAGAGTGAACTTGTACGATGTGCCACAAGTCACTGTTTCAACCTTTGGCTTTGAAAAATATATACAAGAAACTACAGTCTGTCATCTTTTTATACCTTCTTACAAAATTTCAATCTGATGCACAGAGAGAAAGTTATGACGATTTTCCCCACGTCACCTATTTGGAATATAATTCAGGAGTCTGCAAAAAGACCAAATTCCTTAGATCATATCTCCGCAAACATAGCGCGAAAATCTCTGAAATTTGGACCTGAGATTTAGCACGATTTCTTCTCAAATGGTTTTTTTTTTTTAGCTTCTAAAACGTCACAGAAAAAGTTATAGCTAAAATGCCACAATGACGTGTTTGGAGCAACGAAACCCTAGAATCCAAAGCTTTGATACCAAATGTCATGAAAATAGCTCAAGAAAAAGATAGAAAAGATAGATCAATGCCTTAAAATTCAACCTCTTCGAGGAGGCAACCTCCTTTACATTACATAAATGAACAATTCTTGCATGATAAAAATGAAAAGGCCTCCTTCCTCTACATAGGAGTCTAAGGGGTCATAACATAATTAGAGTCGACATAACAATAATAATGTAAGGGCACAATAATAACAATAGTGGGCTTCTATGGGGCAGAATAGTAACAATATGGGCACTACGTGGGTAAATCAATATAATAAGTGGGTTGTGCTAATAACAATAATGGGTTACACTAGTAGTATAGGGGCCTAACAGAGTATACGAAACCCTAATTTTGTTGAAAAAAACCCTAATTTCACCTAAGCATTTTGTAGTTCTCTGTTTTAACTTTTTGATACTTAGTTTATTTTCGATATATTATGGTAATATGTCATTAAGGTTTTTTAGTGAAAGGAGAGTATAAAATACGGGTCAACACAACCATGAAGGGCCTTAAAGAATGTAAATAGTTGCCAAATTTCAATAGATTTCACAGGTTCAAGTATTAGTTTTGTTACAAAGGAGGAATACAAGTTATAATTCTAGATACAAAGCCTACAAGGGTGTGAATATTTTCAATCCTACACTATAGCTACGACTTGTCCTTTTCCTAGAAGAATAGCAAAGGATGTGTACAATAGTTTAAAAATTATTTGACTAATGTTTAATTGACAAATAGAGATACAAATAATTAGAAGGATATGTTTTTAATTATGCTTTTTAAATTAAACTCTTAGATATTGTAAATATTTTACAGTTATGCTACCAAAATTTGGGGATCTTAACTTTCCAATTTTATTTTTTGATTTTCAACAGTGCATTTTCAGTCTGCAATTTCAATATGGACTTCGGTGTGGTACAATTTATAGGTTGCAGGATTATTGGCTGGAAGCCACCCAATGGATCAAACACATGTTCGGTGTCTTCTTTACTACCTCTTGGGGTTGACAGTAAACCCATTAAAGCTAGCTGTTAGCATTTAGTTTCTACTTTCAAAAAAGAGTCAAATTTGTTTTAAAATCAGTTAAGAGTTTTATCACAAGAAAATTGGGCTTAAGTGTAGAAATAGGTAAGTTTTTGGTGTGAAAAGGTGGCATAAGAGTTAAAAAATCATGTTAAGAAATTTTTCTATGTCATGCCAATATTTGTTAACCTAAGTATTGCACCAATCAGATACAAAAGATAGGTGGCACTACAAATCTTCCAAACTTTTCCATTCCAATCACTTTGGTGACGAGGTCTATAATCTGCTCATTTGTGGAACAATGCCAAAGGTGGATTGTTTTGGTCTCAACATGATGTCGAATTCGATGGTATTTTGTATTAATTTTCTTTGTTCAATCATAGAACTTTGGGTTCTTGGCAGACGTTATTGCAGAAGTGTTGTCAATCAAAAGAGGTTTTGAGGTGTTTTCATTCAAGAAAGTAATTTTTACATCCATTTGATGGAATTTCCAACCATTCTGAGCTGCCAAGGCAAAGAGTGTCCAAATGGTAGCCAATTTTTCTATGGGGGGGAAGTCTCCTCATAATCAAACCCTTCCCTCTATGCAAAATCTTTTTCCGCAAGCCTGGCTTTATGCTTGTCAAGTGAACCATATACTTTATACTTGTTCTTGAGGACCCACTTGTAGACTATTGATTTGGTTCCCAGTGGAGGATAAACAACTTCCAGGTGCCATTTGTTATCAAAGAATCATATTATTTTTGACTCACTTCTTTCCATTCATCATGAGACGCAACTTCTTTGAAGGAAGTTAGTTCAAAATAAGTAAAAAAATTTAGATCATAGTCATAAGAAACATCCATATCAACAGGTGAATAAGGATTGTATACATCACATCCATTCTGTCTGGTTAAGCTTCATGTTCTTGTCTTTCCAACCTCATTAGGACAAGCACTTTCAAGTGTCTCTGCGGCAATTTTGGAGGACATTTCTATGATGGCCAAGGTTGCTTAGCTGATTTACATGAGGTTAAATCAAGATTTAGTCTCCCAATTCTATCAATAACATCCATCAAAGTGTCATATTGATAAATGGATGGAGCTTCATGTGGGGGACAATGTTCTTCAGAAGAAGATTCCATAGATTGATCCTAAGATGATGATAAGCAATCTGCATTTTATGGGTGTCAAAACATGTTGAAAGATTTAATAGGATGTTGCATGCAGATCTATAGCATGCAAGACAAACATAACTTTATTCTGTCTCCTACTGTGAGATAGAAAAGTGTCCAACAAGCACCAAGTTAGCCCTCCAAAAGTTGTCCACAAATTTTCTTTCAACTGTCAAAAATGAACTTGATCAAAGTCTTGACTTAGGTTTGTAACAACCTTCGTTAAAAGTCCATGTAAAATATATAATACCACGGTTGATGGGACACGTATTCCAAGTTGAATGGTGGAGGAAAACATCTTAGTGGGTGTTCATTCGATTTGTTATGGCTAATTAAATTAGTAAAGGCAATGACAAATACTTTGGAAACAAATGAGAAAGTAATTGGCATATTATTTATGAAAATAAAGGAATTTAGGAGAAAAGGAAGGTGAAAGGTCACATGTTGCATGGGAGGAGGAAACTGAACAAAAATAACAAAAAATGAAGAAAATAGAGGCCTCACTGATCAAAAGGCTTTTGAAGATCAATGAGTAGGCTTGGTTAGTGTAAGCTTGGGCATTACAATTTTGGAGCTCTCTCATTATTCTTTCTCTCTCATACTCTCGATACTTAGAGTTTTCTTGGAGAACTCTCGTAGGGTGTGCATTACTTGGACTTTTGGAGCAAGAAGGCAAATGAAGAGTAGGAAAGTGCAAGAGGACATTGGGATCAACAACTATAATGAAATTTTTTTGCAGGTACCAAGTTGCATGTATGTTTTCCTCAGAATTTTTGGCATGCATGGCATATGCATGTGGATTATTGTCATGATCTATCACTAGCATGGAGGATTTCCTGGAATGATAGTGGATTGCTTAGTATTTCCATTTCCTAGACAACCATGGAGATTGTGGGTTTATTTTATTGTTTTTTTGGTTGGTTCTCATGTTTTCTTAGCTTGGGTTGATTTATTAGTTCCTAGAAGCCTTGGTTGGATAGACACTCTGGAAACCCTGTAACAGCTTGGGTTGAGTTACTATTCCTTGAAGCCTTGGTGGGACAAATTCTCTGGAAGCCCTTGGTTGGTTGAGTTACTAGTCTTGGAAAACCCCTCATTCCAATGGCATACATTCTCTTTCTTTTATTAGCTCTCCTCTTGAGTTTACATCATATGTACATAGTGGCTTCATGCCTTGGGAAAACAAAATTAGGCTAACTGAGCTAATTATGTCTCACTAGAAACTTTACTATATCCTATAATTTACTCCATATATAAAAAGATATAATATGTGGTGCCTTGCATAAAGTCCTCGTGAATTTGCATCTAGGAAAATGTTTCCCTAATATGTGATAGTGTAGTCCATACGCAAAACAGGAGGGTACCAAATTGGTATTACGATAGTTTTCACCCCGATTTGTACCCTAAGCAAGAAAGTACAATTAAAATTAAAATTTATTTTTATTGTAGGTGGTTTTTTGTTAAATCCAATGTATTTTTTGATATCTTGCAGGGAAGAGACATGAATATAGCTTATGTGGTTAATTTTACTAGAAATGCGGGGTGAGATAATTACATTGTGTCCATAGCAGGAGTTATTCGGTTGACTAGACTATTGGAAGGGAACATGGCAATACAAATATCATAGTGAATTTCTTAACTTTGTGAATTTATATTTGCATTAGAATTTTAAATGAAGATTTTATGTTGGATTTATGAGGTCTTATTGTAATTACTAATCCTTTTGTGGGAAACAGAAAGGGATTCTTTTAAACTGTAGACAAGCCAATGCCATAGCTCTTGCATTTATTGCTTTAGACATGACTACAAAAAATTTAAACTGTAGACAAGTCAATGCATAGCTCATGGATTTATTTCTTTCGATATGACTGCAAAACATGATGATGAAATTAAATGAAATGCATCACTTTCACCATATAGTAATCCAAAACATATTGTACTTTGATCATATGTCAAATCACTTTTTATTGTCATCCAATGTTCTACTTCGGAGTCTTTGAGAAACTTGCATATGTAGTTGATTGCAAAATATGTAAGACTCGTGCAACTCCTCTGCAGGTTTGGGAGTGTTTGGTCCACAAACCTGCAATAACCACCTACACTGCCGAAGCTAGTCACAAAATGCAATTGTGTGAAGAAAGATTGTAAAACCCCCTTTTTTAAATTGTGTTTTCATAATTTTTCCCATTGTTAATCACCAATGTATTTTTTTCAATATTTTGGTTGGTTCTTAAGATGGTTATATGGTTGGTTTTTGGGATATTTGGTCATACTCTAATATTTCCCATTATAGCCTCTATGCATCAGCATAAAACTTTTTCTCTACAAACTTGAACATTGCCTAGCCAAGGTATACTGAGAAAGATTGGAGTATGGCCAAATATCTAAGAAGCCAACAATAGAACCATCTTAAAAACCAACCACTAAATTGACTGAGCAAGATGAAAAGAACCAAAAAGAAATAACCTTGCATAATATGAAAATGCGGTATAATATTAATTACTAATTGAATTGGTTGGTGGTGCAATACATACACTAGGGAGTGAGGTGTTCAACATCCCACTTTTCATCCTTTATGTTATGCCATGTTTCACTAATAGTGGAAAATAAGTTAGGTATATACTACATGTCCTATCCCATCTCTTCCTTTTTCTCCATACCACTTTTCATATCATAGCCCCCCCATTCCAATGGCATCCATTATCTTTCTTTTATTAGCTCTCCTTTTGAGCTTACATCATATGTACATAGTGGCTTCATGGGTTGGGGAAACAAAATTAGGCTAAGTGAGCTAATTATGTCTCACTAGAAGCTTTACTATATCGTATAATTTAATCCATATATAAAAACATATGATATGTGGTGTCTTTCATAAAGTCCTAATGACTTGGCATGTAGGAAAATGTTTACTTGATATGTGATAGTATAGTCCATGCATGAAATAAGAGGGTACCAAATGGATATTACCATAGCTTTCACCTGTATTTGTACCCTAAGCAAGATAGTACAATTAAAATTAGATTTTTTTTTTTTTTTTTTTTTTTTTTTTTTTTTTTTTTTTTTTTTTTTTTTTTTTTAATTTTAGGTTGGTTTTTGTTAACTCCAATGTATTTTTTGATATCTTGTAGGGAGGAGACATGAATATAGCTTATGTGGTTAGTTTTACTAGGAATATAGGGCAAGTTAATTATAGTGTGACCAAAGCAGGAGTTATTGGGTTGACTAAGACTATTGGAAGGGAACATGCCAGTACAAATATCACAGTGAATTTCTGAACTTTGTGAATTTATATATGCATTAGAATTTTAAATGAAGAGTTTAGGTTGGATTTATGAGGTCTTATCATAATTACTAATCCTTCTACTGGAAACAAAAAGGGATTCTTTCAAATTGTAGACATCCTAATGCCATAGCTCCTAGCTTTATTTCTTTAGACATGACTATAAAACTTTCAAACAAGAGACAACCTAATTCATAGCTCCTAGATTTATGGCGTTATACATGACTGCAAAACTCAGTGACAAAATTAAAGTAAATGCTTCACTTTCACCATATAGTAATCCAAAAGATATTGTACTTCCATCATATTTCAAATCACTTTTTATTACTGTCCAATGTTCTACTTCAGGGTCTATGAGAAACTTGGATATTTAGTTGATTACAAAACTAGTAATTATCCCAGTGAGTGTAAGATAAGTCAAACTTCCCACAAGTTTCTTGTAAATTGACTCATTTGCTGATTTTGAGTTTCGTTTGGCTGAAAGTTTCAAGTTCCCCATATATGTATTCATTTTTAAAATCAATAATCTTGTATTTGTCCAATATAACTTTTACATTCTTAGTGTATAAAGTAAAAACACATTTTCTACTATGCCAAACTTCAACATCTAGGAAATGTTATTGGTGGCCTAAGTCTATAATGTCAAAAGTCGAATGTGGTTAATTTTTATCTTGGTAATTGTTCTGGCCTCACTACCTATGATGATGATGTCATCTACATATATCACTAATATATCTATGCATTATCCTCACTTTTAATGTAGATAGTTTCAACAAAAATATCTTATTCTCAATATTTTATCCTACAAATGTTTGTGAGTTTTGATGTACCAAGCTCTTGGTGCTTATTTTGGACCATAAAGATCCTTAACCAATATACATACCATATGTTCCTTTCTAGGAACCAGGAAACCTTTAGGTTGACACATATAAACCTCTACCTTCAAAATATCATTGAGGAAGGTGTTAGAATATAATGCTTACATGTGTAATAAGTCACACTAGTGAATTAGGATAAAAAATATGCCTTTTGGTTCTTATTAGCTTTTAGAGTTTCTAGATAACATCACTTCCCAAACTCTATATAATAGAGGTGAATCTTGTTGTAACTATATAAGTTATTTAGATAATAAAATTTAGGGTTTGGAATGTGCATGTACTCTATCTAGAGGTTCATCAATAAGTATCGTTTAATTCATTTTATAATATGGGATTAGAGTAGTTGAGTATGCTTCCCTAGCTACCATTTGAAGGTAGATGTCATTGGAGTAGAGATGTGCTTAAGAGTTGTAGTCTTCACATTTACAAGAGCCAGTGTCCTTATAGGTATGAGCCACTATCATTTCATACTGGACAAGAGCCAACAAGGAACATGTGTCAAGGTTCTATGTGGTATTTAGGAATTTATTACAGGTGTTTCCATTTCATATTATGAATGATTGCATTGCTACCATATGAGGGTTCCTTGGGAATTTATGATTTGACAGTGGATTGGTCGAGCTAGTGTGTATCCTAATTCAAAGAAGATGGTCATAGGATAAGTGAGTGTTGGAAAAATATCCTAAGTGGAATCTTCACTGGTCTGTTTGGTGTTGGGTTTCATTTCATATGCTATTTTCTAGCTCAAATCAGTGTATTTTTATCATTCCTTGCTTCCTCATCCTCCCAACTACCTTAGTGATATTTCTAACATTGTAGTGAACTAGACTATAATGTTGTTGATATATTGCAGTTTCTATACAATTGGAGAGCTTGATTATTATTGTAGTGATAATATGAAACTAGGAGGGCTTTGCAACATTCTTATACACCTCGTGGAGAGTCTTGATTGTCTTTATTTAATGGTTTTTTGAATCCCCCATTGGTGTTATCATTGTGGGATTTTTAGAGTTACAAGGTCTCCATGAATTTGTGGCTCAATGAGATCAAAGAGTTATTTTTTAATATATTCCTAGAAGGAATTCAATAGATTAGACTCATTTTCCCTATATTGAATAACACTAGAAGGGATGCACATCCCTAAGGGACTATTGAGTATAGAAATTAGATCTTCCTTTTCTTTTTGTGGGCCAATGGAGGAGGGTGTTATGATTGTTTTATGGATAGATAAGGCTCCTACAAAGTTCTATAATGAATAGATGTTCTAACACAATATAAAACAAATTGACTTGAGTGAGTTAAAAGCCCATAACATGAATGCATTGCCTTGTTGACCTCATACACTATCATGGATGTGGTAGTTATCTTAGATTCCTATGGTTGGGTGAAAAAATAAGATTATATCATTTTAAAAAATAATTTTCAATAATCTTTTATATTTTCTATTTTGTTTTAGGATTATAGTTTTCAATTTTAAAAAAATAGGATTATATGCTTGTGATTATGGTTAAATTTAGTGAAAGGTATTTGGTTTTCAATTTTTTATTTTTATTTTATTTCATTCTAGTTTACTTGAACTATATTTTAATTAACACATCTACACATATTTATTCAATTATGTCTCTCCATAAGGGACCTTCCTTGTGGGGATTGTGGTGAATGGTAATGAACAATATGCTTTGTTACTACTTTTGCAAGAAAAAAGGGTTAAGGGTTATGGTCGTGGATGTCATAGTGTGATGTGGGAGATAAAATTTAAAACTAAATCCATTTTGGTGTTGTTACATGATAATTTGAAGACATGCTTCACATCTATGTGTGATAATTGAAAATATTTTATTAATATTTTATTTTTATATTTTTGTCTCTCTCTAATGATAGAAAACTTTTATTTTCATGATCCGGCCATTTCTTCCAACTGAAGTCTTTTCATCTGGGTTGAAGGATCTAAGGGGGTTAAGTTCCATGTGAGGCCAAGGAGGATGTCAGGATTACAACTTGCTCAAGGTTCTTGATCCTCCTCTAGAAGGATTTATTTTCCTTTGGCATTGGTAGGTTGAATGCTTCAGGAGAGGATCATTTTGTTGGACACAGTCACACAAGAAAGTTTTACATCCCGAGGGACTCACACGTAAACTGGGTGTCTACTTAATTGGTTGTATTCCTACATTTTTTCTGAGTTATGGATTTCCCCTTAATCATTCATCTCTTTGCTTAACTCTATAGAACGTGGGCATTCCGATGATAATTCAAGGATATTAGGTAATAATTTAACAATCCTGGTCATTGTTAATTCCTCCAAAGTATTCTTTAGTTATTTTATTAATTTAATGTTGAGAATACTCTTATTGAGGGTTAGAGAGAGGGTAAGGTTGTTTCACACCATCTGCATGCAACTCTTTCATCCTGCACACATATGGGGTCATTCTCATTCATAATATTACACCAAGGTTTTCCTGTTTCCAGATGCAAGGTTCTCTATTTCTCAGTCTCTTGTTTGACTTGCCTTTCTCATGGCTTCTCTTCATGTCAAATGTTCTTTTGAATTTTGTAATAAGATTCGTTGGCGTTTAAAAGAAAGGTCCATGAACTAGCAAGTTCCACTCACCCTTCTAATTCTTAGATCATTAATGATTAATATTTTCCCTCTTGTTAGGGTTTGATTCTCGTTATCATTATTCTTTACTGGGAGAATTGGCGACTTCTTCCCATGGTTGTGAGTTCAATTAATATGTATTTTAGTACACAATGTTTTGTCCTGCGACTAGTAAACTTTCTGAAAATATGGCTTGTTGATCATCTGTATGGAATTTTATAACATTGCTTATTTGCATTAAAAATCATTTCTCATTTCTTGGTAAACTAATATTAATTTCCTCTTAATACTGTGTATTCACCTATTAATTATCTTGGGTTCTTTTAGAAGGTCATCTTTATGAGTATTTTATTGTACTGTAATGTTTTTCATTGTCTACTTTCTGTTAGTGATTTATCTTTGGGTCTTAGTAGCTTTTAACGTTGGCATTACTTTATGTTACGGATTAGTGGAATTGTTGATGTCAAGCTAAGTCTGGTCAGGACAGTGTTCAGGTGCCTAGTTAATTTTGGCCCTTCATGAATCCTAATTGGATCGAGTCCAGTGATTTCACTACTCCTAGTTAATCTATAAGACAAGGTCATCAGTAAACCCTTCTCAAGTATCAATTCTGTTAACTTTTTAACTTTTGTGATGTGATGTTCATTTTATCTATGTCATTTTTCTTTCCAAAAATCATCACATGGAAAGAGGCATGTGATAGCCTGATGCTTAGTTCACAACAGTTATCCTATTACCAAACACTTCCATAATTGTACATACACAATTTACAAATACATAAATTATTAGTTTTGCATAGTATGGATCATTATGAGTTTCTCTTGTATCGAGTATTGCTGTGCAATTATAATCTATCTGACTCAACTTCTTTTCCTTATACACATTTCTTAGCATTGCCACAAAACTTAACACAGTAATTACATAGTATTGTCACAATTATTTAACATTAACATAAAATTTCCACAGAACTTATCACAACATTTATATAGTATTGTGTTAAGCATAGATACTTTTTTGTTATGTCAAATCATCTAGGAATTCATAGGAAACCACACCACCCAACCTTGAGAGAGGAAAATGCATCCTTTTCTCTCCCCCAAGTGTCTTTATGCGAGAATAATTCCTTATCAGTACCTTAATAGGGTTGGCTCACATGAAACATAACTCCCTAATTTCAACCTAGAGCTCATGAAAATCTTGAGGCTTTCACTAGCTCTTTTCTAGCTCAAGAACACCTCAGGGTATCATCCTACCCACAACCTCACAACATCCTATGCAGGTATAGTGAAGGAGGATGTAGGGACTACAACTTTCTCAAGGTTCTTGATTAAACCGATTCTTCCTATTGAAAATGAATCATTTTCATCCTAGTTGAAGGAGTGGAGGGATTGATTCATATGCATAGTCATGGAGGATGCAAGGATTGAGCTTAAGGGACATGATAATGACTGGAGTTAAATGGTTTTTCCTCTTATTTCAGTTCATAAGAGGTTTACGGTTATAATACTTTACCCAACAACATATTTGCATGCCATCATTGGGTGCATCGTTGGAGCTTTTCCCATTCCACAGTTTCCTTAAGTGCCATCACACCACTATATGAATGTGGTATATGGGATGAATATTGAGCCAAAACTGAGGAGTTTCTATCTCATCGGTCATATAATGAACCCTCATTTTAAGCACCTACTCAATATGTGCATAAGGAATCTACTATTATGTATATAAAGAAATTACAATAACTATATCTCAATATATTTTTACCTAAATCATATTTCTAGATACTCCTTTTGATAGCCCTATAAAGGCACTATTTCGGATACTAGAGCTTGTACAATGACTGGGGATGACGAAAGGTGGGTAATGGGATTCTACTTAATGTGAAGTGTAATATATCGAAGGGGTGCACTAGGAATATATAGGCTATGTCTATGAAGTTATGGAAATAAACATATACCAAAATGCTATATATCTCTGTACTCTAGCACAGCTATAAACAATTGAGGAGTTCATGCATTTTTATAAATTATTGTAATCTATCCCAATAGTTGTTGAAAAATTTCATTTGAAGAACTCTCTAACTGCGCTGGCCTTCACCACATAGTGTTTGTAAATTTGTGTTGTGGTAGACTTTCTGAAGACACTCAATCATTTACCTTCTAAATTTTTAGTGGTTTCTTTGGAGTCTATCATGATTGAGGAAATATTATATACATGTCTAAATGAAAGGATTACGTAATTATAGAACCACTTCAACATTTCGTTTTATGTTTGTAGTTATTATTGCCTTGTTAATTCTTATATTTGATGATTATCAGTGTCTGACTATATTATTCTTTTTGTCTTACTTGAGACAATTATTTCCAACAATAACTAAAAGGAGGTGAGTAAATTGTGAAATTTCCTCCTTGTATTTTTGAATTTTATTTTGTAATCCAAATTAGTCTAGAGTATTTAAAACCTATGGAATAAAAAAATTACAAATGCACAATAATTATTGTGACAAATTATTGGAACCTCACTTCAACATTTGATGTACTGAGTTATTTAGGCTTGCTTGTTGAATGGTCTTGTAGTGGATATCATAACGCAAGAAACCACATTTATCTTATTTAATGAAAATATTGATATGGATAATGCAAAGTTTGTTATGTTAGGAGTTCAATGAGACTTGTTGTTAATAAGTGGGAAGAATTGAGGAAACTGAACCTATAGATTTGATTGTCAAGGAAGATAATAATTATTTGAAAATTTTATTTTGTTTTTTAAGAGAATAATTGGTAATTCTAAAACACAATTCTTAGTCTGAACATTGAGATGACAACTTGTTGTGCTATTCTACAACCCCCCATTTATTAATAATAGTAGGTAATATTACATTAATAAATAGGGATCCCTTAAAAATCCTTCCAAAAATAAACTTAGCATTTAGGGATTTTTCTTATTTAATTTTGGAACTACTAAATACTTGCCTTCCCATGTATCCCATGATTAAGCATCATCAAAAAACTTACTAAACCACCAAATCTAGTGGAAAATGATTACAAGAGGACTCCACACTTTATACGTTGAAACTATCATATTTTTCTATATAAACTAGGTCCTAAATCTTTTCTCATCAAAAGCAAGCCTCGCATCGCATATAGCTATTTAGGAATAGACTGCCTTAAAATATTATCTCAAAACAAGCGAAATACAAAACTGTGATGGCATCGTAACCTTTATCGCATCGCATTTTGAGCATTTAAAACAACACTACAAACTTACCATGAGTTGATATTGCGAAATGCGATCAAGACCCGGACCAATTTCTTGGATATATTACAAACAAATGCTTAGGTCCACTGCTTACTAAAAATGGCTTTACATAGAAAAACCTGACAAGTAGCTATCTTTTGAGGCAATAAACGAGCGGCTCGCATCTTGCATCTCACAAAAACGTAAGGGAGGGTAAGAAAAGCATAATGCAATATTTCGATCTACGATCTTGCTTCACAAATCAAAAAATAAACATTATTGAAATCCAAAGGCTCGCCAACCTAGAAGCTTTCTTCCTGACTCACGATGCAGACATTTATGAGTATTAAAGCTAAGACATAACAAAGCATTAGTGGGCATTTAGTAAGAGTTAACTACATTTATGTGTAAAAATCCATTTAACATGATTTGATATCTTCTTACGTGCATTCAAATAAAACTCCTTCGATCACCTTTACAAGTTATCTACATTATTCCATTTCACATTCATTGTCATCTTTGTGTATCCAATAGCTATTTTTCTTCAGTTTCAAGAAAAATCCACAGAGAAAATCGTTGGGAGCAATGGTGAAGAAAGGCAAGGAAATCGTCTTTGAGAAATTAGAAATGACTCCTATATTTATGGATACTACATGCAACAGAGAGGGAGTAACCTCTACGTGGGAAGCCACATATAATATACTGGAAGAAGAGGACGCATGTGATTCCTCTCATGCCTCCATGTTTCAAACACCATGCTCACTTTTTCATCGCATAGTTGTGCGTCCAAAGATAATCCCTTATAGAGACATGGTTAAATGGATTATTGATGAAGTCGACATCTCAAACAGAGAATTGAAGACAATAAGCCAAGAGGTTATGGGATTTTTACACCAGACAAACTGCGGCTTCTGTACCACCTACCAGAGCCACAAGTCATCTACAATAAGCAGTTCATTGGGAAGTTTGCCAAAGAGAATGAGGACCCAACAAACTACATCTGGACCTAGTTAAATAATGAGGGAAAAATATGTAAACAAAAGAATGGTATGTACTCTACTGCGTCTATTTGTCCCCCTCATAGTTTTGTAGTGGCCATGCTATGTAGACTATTTGGCAAACCCAATAACACTAAATTCTCCCCAGAATGGTTGCCATTCATAGATGCAATAAAAAATGTAACTATAATGAATTGGGTAAATTTTTTTTATGATAATTAGCAAGAACAATAATGGAGTATAGAATGAAAAGAAGTGTTGCTTTGAGGGTTTACCCACCTTTTTTTTATGAGTGCCTATATAATGGATGCAATCTGTTTTGGTTCAAATTGCCTATAATGGGATGGAAGTGGACTGTCCAAAATCCACTTCCCATTCACATATACCATAAAGACATGTGGGAACATCAGTTTCAACCACATTTTTACAAAATTTGTCATGGACTCATGCTCCCTATCCACAAACAACTTTATAACCGAGATGCCCTCATGTTTTCCAAAGAAGTGGAGGTACATCCTCCCAGTAGCCAGATGGTTTTGGGGGGAAACATTCACATATATAAAGGTATTTTGTAGCATGGCCTCCCCCCATGTACTCCTATAGTATGTTTTGGACAAATTGATGGCTAGAGAGATAGGCTATCAAATAGCTAGTGAGGGTGGGATGAGAAAAACATTAAAGGAAGTAGAAAATGCCATTTATCCTACATTCCCTTTACAGTGTGGATAATTTGCATTGCATGACCTGGGGGATGCATTCAAAGAAGTAGAGGTTATTTTATCTCTGCAGTTACCTAAATTCCCAGGAAGGAAATATGACCCATTCGGTACTGTCAAAGACTTTACCACAATGGTAAAAATAAAAGTATTTAGTAATGAGGAAGATGTATTTGATGACATATTTTTACAAAAGAACACCTTCAGAGAGGTGAAGCATATGACACAATTACTTTTTGACCATGAAGATGTTGAAGCCTTTTACGGGTACAGATAAAGGACGCTAACGAAGGTCCCATTGGACTAATTATTGATTGAACCAATAAGGGAGCCTACTACCAGTGTAAGTCTAGAAAGAGATTCCAAATAGAACTCTAAAACTAATTCTGGAGCAAAATCCCAAGAGAAGTCTACCAGGGAGTTAGAGCAGCTAGATCAACAATCACAAAATGGGAAAAGAAGAAGTAGGGAGTCACAAAAAGATACATCCCAATCTATAGAAAAGACATCTGAGAAAATTTCAACTAGAAAACCAGATGAAATCCATTCCACCTCCACCCTGCCAATAAAACCCCTGGTGATTGATATAGAGGAAGAATGGGAGAACTTTAATAAAAAGCTCCATATAGAGGAACAAACACCAGAGTCGCAAACTCCATTACAGAAGGAAACTCAAGAAATTACCACAGAGCAGACTATAAGTACTCAAGAGGTAAAGCACATTCTTGTGACTCCCACCTCTGAAATTGTTTTGAGAATTGAAGATACTCCCTCTTTAGATGTGTTATAAAGTCCACAACAAAAAGAAGTTGTTAAAAGACAAAGGAAGAAAATAAAATTGGATGTTACGGCTGCTAGTACTCCAGATAATGAACTGATGCATATCATCTAGAAAGACTCACCCATCGACCCATCTTCCAACCTTACAAGATTGTCACAATTTGTAGGGGCCTATGCTAGAATGACTATCGACAAAGAAATAGAGTTGAAAATGTTTCTTAGGGAAAAATAAAATAAAATTTTGTTGCTTGAACAATAATTACAGCAAGAAAAATCTAACCAGCAAGTAGAGACACAATTAGCTAAGCTCCAACAAGAGTTTGAGTAGATACAAATAAGACATCAAGCTAGCTTAGCAGATAAGGAAGTGTAGTTACAAGAAATAACTAATCTACATCAGGATGATCCAAAAATTGATCAGTTTATTACTGAAGTGCTTGGCATTAACTCCTAGTCGATGCACCAAAAGGAATTATTATGCCAGAAGATTTCACAATCGAATTCTTATTGCAAAAGAAGTGACAAATTGATGAGTCAAGTCAAAGAAATGAGACTTGAATATGATGAAATCTTAAAAAGAGTCTTTGACTTCATCGCCTGGAAGAATTTAGAAGATGGGAGAAACGTCGACCTACCTAAACTAGAGGAGTCACACAACGAAATCTTATTTGCAAAATGGGATACTTGGTTTAGAGAGGTAGAAAAGGAAACAACAGATGTGACAGTAAGAATAAACAATGTTATCGAAAATATTAACAAAAATTTACATAGTCCCAACTTGGTAGCAAATTTCATTCTAGGTTTTCTTCCTAATCTAAAAAAGCTTGAACTATAGTGGAGATAGGCAATAAAAGAAAAAGCAGAAGTAATTAGGCAAATGACCAGGTTAAACTTGGAATGATATTGGCGACATTTAGTGAAACCTCACAGCCAATGGATAACCCTACGATGCCTAACCACTTATACGGAGGAAATAATGCTAGCAGTGACTGACGATGTGTTTATTGGGCAATTGAAAGCTGAAATTGGCCAACCAACATAGCTCAAGCCCATGATAGACATTTGAGATCTAAAAGATCAAATGCAGAACAGTTAGTCACCATGTTCATTTTTATTTTTCTTTATTTTTGCATAATTTGAGGAGGATTGTTTAAACCTCCTTGAATATTTTTGTAATAATCTATTTTTCGTCTTATAGTTTAGCATTTAAACCCCTCTCATGAATTTAGAGAGGGGTCCAGAAATTTTATCAGAAACAATCTTTAGAACATGCACTTCTATGCCTTTGAGAAAGTTCTGGTGAAATGAATGGAACATGATTTATTTTTATCTTATCTGGCATCTTCGACTGAAATTGCACTTTTTTACTCTTAGATGGTGTTGAATGGAACGAAAGTAGATCAATATTGTTGAAGCACATGAGTAGGACTTATTACAAATGGTACATTTATCTCATAATTCTCTTTTACTTATGTATTAAGAAATAATTTCTCTTCAAGTTGTTTATGTATGAAAGTCTGAATCTTGGTTAGCATTATTGCACTTCTGTATGATGATGGCCTAAATTTTATGTTGAATAGATGAATAATTTCTTATGCGATATATCTTTCACAGTCGTTTCAGCTAACTTTTTATACGAAATGGTTATTGTTAAACGATTTCATTTCTTATTGCAATTGAATGATATTTATTACCAATTTCTTTTGGACATTATTGTAGATCGCATACTTGAAATTATTCCCGGGTACAGTTATAATTAGCTAGTGTTTAAATTAGGATAAATGCATGTGATTATTAGTTTAGATTATATTAATATTAGCTTAAAAATTACTCCAAAATATCACATATCACCCCATCAACACTACTATAAATTTGATTGGGAATTTTGTCCCATTATCCCTAGTCAGAGCCACTACACCAAACGAAAAAGGCGCTGCTAACCAAGGTCAAGACCAGGTGGTATTCCCCCATGTCAAAGCAACGATCATCAAGGCTTCAACATTTTGGTGCTAGGAGGAGGACCTTATTGTGAATGGTAAGTATATCCAAATCAACATGCCATTCTAAGAGTAAAACTCCCTCACCTTCACCTCCAACTTCTCAATTGCATTCCAAATCCACTAAACCTAAGCAAGACATTAGAAAGAAAATTACAGAACCCACTACTAAAATAAAAAAGAAGCCAGATTATTCTTCTTCTACTGAAGCTCGTGAAGTCCAAACTTTGATTCATAAATTACAGGGGATTTCATTATCTCAAGAAGAATCTAAGTTATTCCAAGAGAGTGTTACCTCTCATTTTACTCCATCTCAATGGTTAACTAGAGCAGAGAGTGAAAAAAATGGAATCCCCCTATTCGAATTCCCTCTACCAAGCCGTAAGAAAGCTAAGAAAACACCATCTGAATCTCACAACAAGGTTCTTTCATCACCTTAATCTTCACCTTCATTCATTCAATCTATACCATCACAAGATCATTCATCCACTTCACCACTCCAGATAGTGATTCACATAGGTATAGGAACTACATCCCCCTGGACCCAATCACCTTCAACAAATGCTACACATTCTCCTACTCACATACTAGAAATGACACATAATCCTCTAAGGCCATGGAGAAACCAAGAGCTGTTAGGATGGCTGGGTCTTTACGTCAATATCCAGCTCATCTAGAGAAATGGTCACCCAAATTAAATCCTAATAATGGCCTACTTGCTTAGGAACATATAAACAAAATGTTGTCCATTAACTTGAATGAAGTAGTGGAAGAAGATGTAGTTGTAAGATTATTTCCCTATACTTTACAGGGACCAGCAGGGTACTTCTCATTACCATCAAGTTTTATTAATAGTTGAGATGCTTTCCAACAACAGTTTTAAACTAAACTTGGAGATGATAGATCCACAGCTACCCTAATCAATGATCTCTCCAATTTGAAAGCTGAACTGAAAGAACCCATTAAAGACTTCAACTCTCACTTCAATAAATTATTGAATAAGATACCAATCACGTCTAAGCCCAGCAATGAGGTCCAAAATGTGTGGCATATTTTTGCTCTACCTTCAAACATAGTTATTTTCGTTGATAGAGTTGCCAAACCAACCTTGGAAAAAAACATGAAAGAGGCAATAGCTATATAAAAACACATTCTAGTTGTAGAAAAGAAAAACGCATTAGAAGAACGAAAATCTAAGAAAGTGACTTTTAGGGATGACTCTAAGAAGAAACCACCTAAAGATCCTTTTGATCTTGAAGGGTTATAGAAGGTCCTAAAGACCATGTCTAACAAAATGGTTCATATCAAAAAATAGGTAGCAGAGACCTCCTCTAAGAAATATTTTAGACCATTTAAAAGGAATTCCCCTACTGGTCCTAAACCTCCAAATTCTATATCAAATTCTGAATCATATGGAGACGAGGATGATTTTTCAACGAACAAAGAAGAAATAGTGATGAAGAGGTGGCAGAGTTACAAGGAATGTGTTATTTTATCCTTCCCAATGAGGAAACTCAAGAAGCATTGCGTGTCACTACCCAAAGTAAAAACCTTGTTGATTTGTCACAAACAAATTCAAAGCAGAAGGCTACAATGCCATCTCCGAAGGAAAAAACAACAAGTAGGAAGTCTTCACCAAAATCCACTCAAAATAATACTTCTCAATTGGGTTCTTCTCCTTTACCTAAAAAAATGATAGTTTCTCATGAGATGGAATATAATATTCTTGATGCTATGAATAAGAATAGGGAAAACATCACCTTTCATGAGCTTAGCAAATTGAAGCATCAGTATAATCTACTCCTTAAGGAAGTCAAAGTAGTACCTATAGCACTGCTTCCCACTGTTGTGATCTCACAAGCCGCACAAGAAATGGGAAGGCCCAGTAGCACCTCTTTAAACAAGATTGACGCAAGCGACATCTCTGTAATTGGAGGAAGATATCAATCTCATACTCCTCCATTCCTCCTTAATTTTTAAGTATTTAATAACAATTTACACAACCATTTAGTTGATTTAGGAGCTTCAACTAACATCTTACCTAGAACAACTTTTGCAAAGTTGAATGTTCAGCCTCAAAAATGTGTTGTACGTATAGTATAGTTAGATCAATCTCAAGTCAAAGTTGTTTGGGAACTTAATCAAGTAACCATTAGAGTTTAATCAAATCCCAAAGTTTGTCAAGTCATTGACATACTTGTAGCTGATATTCCTGAGTTCTATGGCTTAATCCTTAGTAGAGAATGGTCAGAAAAACATCATGGTTACTTTGCAATTGACTAGTCTCAAATGTGACTTCCCTATAATGGCAAGCCAAATCAAATAAGGGTTGACCGCTAGAAATATCAAAAGTACATAGTCACAAAGCTAGAAGGAGAAAATGAACTAGTCGCATGTACTAACCATATCATCGAAAACTACTCAATAGAATCATTTCTAGGAAATTTCAATGCTTACACTTCACCTTTCTTAGAAAACTTTGTTGTATCTTAAGTCAAAAAGTTTTCCAAAATAGACACTTCTAAATGTGTGAATTTTGTAGATGAACCTATAGTTAGCTATTTGTTTTGGAAATTATTTTTTTGATGAATCTAAATCCAATGATGGAGCAGGAGCAGGATGCATATTAGTTAGCCCAGAGGGGGAAAAGACTATGTTAGTATGCAAACTTGAATTTGATGCCACGAACAACACTACTTAATATGAATTACTAGTTCAAGGTTTGTATAAGGCAATTGGCCTTAATATCAAACACCTCCAAGTATTTGGAGATTCATAAATTCTAATAAAGCAGGTGAGAACTACTATACACTATTTGTTAGGACATTTGAAACACTATCAGTCATTAGTCCAAGACCTGACCTCTAACTTTACAGCGCTTAATATTTCCCTTTTTCCAAGACTCCAAAACACTAGTGTCGATCTCCTAGCTAATGTCGCTTCGAAGCTTATTCCACCAAAGGATTATAGCCCTGATCGATTTTCCATTGAACTTATTTTTTGGCCTTTTATTCTCAATAATATCACCAACTGGAGAGTCTTTAATAATTATCAAGATATCATAAACTTCCTGAGTTCAAAAGGCTCTTATGATGACCAAATAGTTGAGGAAGACCAGCATGATAACCAACTTAAACAAGAAACAATCAATAACGCTATACCAAAATATGTAGTTAAGTTGGAGGATTTATATGACCCCAAAGACATATTTAATCGACCCACCAATTCAAAACTTCAGAGTTCAACTCTGAAGTTTGAATTGATTAACATTGGGACTGACTTAGAGCCTCAAAATATAAATCTAGGTCTCAGACATACATTAGACGAAAATTCAGCCTTTTTAGGTTTGTTAAAGAGGTACAAGAATGTCTTCGCATGGAACTATGAAGATCTTAAGACATATGACACCTCTATTATTCAACATACTATTCCCATGACATTTGACAAAAGACCTATTTAGTAGAAATTAAGGAAGATTCATCCTAATTTAGAAAGTCATATTAAATCTGAATTGAATAAATTGCTGAAAGCTAATATTATTTTTCCTGTCAAACATTCCTGGTGGGTCTCCAATCTTGTCCGAGTCTGAAAAAAGGGCGGTGATATTCAGATATGTATAGACTTCCACAACCTCAATAGAGCTTTCCAAAAGGAAAATTCCCCATTGCCTCCTATGGAACAGATATTGCAATTAATTGTAGGGTCAAAACTAATGTCTTTCCTGGATGGATTCTCAAGTTATAATGAGATATTAGTACATCTAGACAAAGAGCTGGAAACTACATTCATGACAAAATGGGGCACTTATGCTTATCAAAAGATGCCATTTGGACTGATTAATGTCAGTGCCACTTTCCAGAGAGCCATGGACATAGTCTTTAAAGGTTTAGTAAATTAATCAGTAGTAATCTACATAGACGATATAAGTCCATATTCCAGAAAGCGCAGTAATCATCTAAGGGATTTAAAGCAAATATTTTAACGTTTCCAAAGGTATGGGATTTCTCTTAATCCCAAGAAGTCCTTTTTCAGGTTAAGTGAAGGAAATCTCATTGGATTCATCGTGTCCAAAGCAGGGATTCATATTGACCCTGAGATAATTAGAGAAATCTTTGAAATGCCTTTACTTCATAACAAAAAGTCAATGCAATCTTTCCTAGGTCAGGTAATTTTTGTGAAAATATTTGTCCCTGACTTCTCAAGAATTGTTTTACCTCTTCAATCCATGTTAAAGAAAATATATTTGTTCAAATGGGGACACTCAAAACATGAAGCCTTTAACTTGATCAAACAAGCAATCATAAACATCCCATCTTTAGCAACACTGAATTTTTCAAATCATTTCATTTTATATACTTTTGCTTCCAAGAAATCATATGCAGCCATATTGACACAAGTCAATGAAGAAAAAGTTGAGTCCCTAACCTCTTTCTTTAGCTCCAATTTGCAGGGACTTGAATTGAATTACTCAAACGTTGAAAAAGAAGCTTTTGTTGTTTTCGAATCGATAAAACACTTCAGAACTTTTCTCCTCAAAACCCACACCAAAGTAATAGTCCATTCTCAGTGGTGAGAAATCTTTTAATACAAAGGGATGTAGGTGAGAAAAGAGAAAATTGGGTTACAACTCTGCAAGAATATGACATCAAAATCAAACTAGCAAAAATTGTAAAAGGTCAAGTTTTTTCTAGAATGTTTCCAGGAGCATCTAATCTATCAGCATTACATCATTCAGTTGTCGATGTACAAGTCTATGAGATAAGCCTTAACGACACTGAGTCATGATATGTTGATATCATATTTTACTTAAGAAATGGATATAACCCCACGCAATTAAATTACACAAAGAAAAGGGCCTTTTGATTAAAAGCTAGACAATATCAAATTATTAATGATGTGTTGTTCAGAATAAATTATGATTCTATTTTACTTAGATGTCTTGAAAAATCTAAGGAAGAAAAGGTGTTGCAGGAAATTCATGATGGACCAGCTGGCGGTCACTTTCGAGGAGATACCACCGCACATAAAATCCTGCATGCCAACTATTACTGGCCAACATTATTCAAAGATGCACACAATTATGTAAGGAGATGTATAATTTGGCACACAACTGCTAGAAGACAGAGGAAACACGCATTATCATTACAACCAATCAACATTGACCAACCATTTGTGCAATGGGGATTGGACATAATAGGTAAGATCATTCCTCATTCTTCTAAGCAACATATATATATCCTTACAACAACTGATTATTTCACCAAGTGCGTGGAAGCAATTCCACTCAAGGTACCCAATTTTGAAAACATCATTGAATTCATCGATCAATTTATCATTACCAAATTTGGCCTACCATCTTCCTTGATGTTTGATAATGCATCTTATTTTTCAGGAAATGCTATGACAAAATTTGATCCTAAAAGAGGTTTTAAGCTTAAGTACTCTCTGAATTATTGTCCACAAGGAAATGGGTTAGCTGAATCCACAAACAAGAATCTCATTAGGATTATTAAATGAACTATTTACCAAAGCCAGAAGAATTGGCATAAGTCTTTGGTGTTTACCCTATGGGCACACCGAATAACTCAGAAAGCCTCCATTGGCACTTCTCCTCAAATTTGGTCTATGGGAAAGAAGTTGTCTTACCTACAAATGTAGTTATTGCCTCTTTAGCGTTAGTTTAATTTATTGAAGAAAATCATTCCTCATCTACACAAGTTAGACAGTTACAAATCCTTCGTCTTGAAGAGGAATGAGAGAAGGCCACAATCACGCATGCACATCATTAGTAGGTAGTGAAAGCTTCCTTTGATTCAAATTTAGTAAGTTCAAAAATTTTTTAACTCAGAGGCCTAGTATTGAAATGGGATAAAGCCCACAAAGAGAAAGGTAAGCATTCCAAGTTTCAACGAATGTGGCTTGGCCCATTTCAGATTCCAGAAAAAAGAGGCCCATCATCTTTTCTATTACAATATTTATCAGGTAGGAGAGAATCTCTACGTGTTAATGGGAAGTTTTTAAAGAAATATTTTCTATAAAATATAATCTCTTCAGTCCACTATATATTATTGCCTTTATCTTATTTTTTAGAACAAATAATACAAGTTGAAAAACATTTACTTTTGGCTTTACAAATGATAGTCTCTTTTTATTTTTGACTTGTCACTTGTGTAAGGAAAGATTGTTATGAAAGTAATCTTCACATATGAAATATATAGTTAAGTTCTATTGCTCCAAAATTGCCCTTTCTTTGCCAAAATTAATTGATCTTTGATGAAACTTAGCTTTAGAAAGAAATCTTTCCTTTACATCAGTTAAGAAAAGTATCAATAACAAAGCAAAGTCTCCCTATAGAAAAGAATCTTTAAACTCTACAATTATCATCGAGAAGCTCTTACGAAGCCAATGATTCTCCCCACCTAATGAACTTTCATTTCTAGGGTGTAATTCTAAAATATAGTTAAACAAAAGGATAAGAGGTCTCATCAAGAGCCGGCTTACCATGATCATAAGATTATAACTAACTGACATTACCAATACTGCATATCAAAATAGGGTAATGGCTTGAGATTATATTAATCAAAATGCAAGGGGTCTCATCAAGAGCCAGCTTGTTCAGTTATGTTATAAATCAATTGAATGGCATTGTCAATTTTGGTCACCAAACCAAGACATTGTCATTTAAGAGATAAAAGATGAAAATTTGAAGAAAGAATGAATTACATCAGGAAATAAAGAAAGAAATAAGTATACAAACAAGCTTATGATCCAAGTAGATGTTGGTGTCCACTGACCTATCCCACTTGGATCCCCACAACTGTCTCTTTCAGTTTTTCAGTTTCCTTAATTGTAGCACAATTTACTATTTTCAGCAGTTTTTCGGGTCCTGAACTTCTGGAGTAGTTTAAGGCCCTAAATGATATTTTTTGGGAAATCTTGGAGCAACATGGGTCCATGGACTAATGTTTCTCTTCCCGAAGTTGTATTTCTCATATAGAGATTTATAACGACATATTGTGCAGGAAAAATGGAGATCGCATGCCAAAGTTATGACCCCGGGAAGTTGATGTACCAATTTTCCCAAACAGGGCACACAGGTTCTTGTTTCATCTTCCAAGGTTAGGTTTTTGGATGTTTAGGGTTTTCCATTGTTTCTCAACAATAAATAGGCCATTGAGCATCATTGTAACGTAGTTGAGAGGCATGTAGCTGCCACATCTCTTCTCAGAGATAAGTTACCATCAGCGTAACTAGTTTATTTCCATTAATGAAATGAAGCATTATTTATGTTGCATATCTGTATTTATGGTTATTTTTTTACGTTATTTCATTCTTGTTTAAATATGGATAAGCAGTATCAGAGCAGTCTTTTGTTTCTCCATTTTTCTTTGCATGTCCCCAATGAGGTCGAGATATAAAGAGTTAGGGCTTGAACTGGTTGGACATTTGCAAGACCAGCCTTGCAAATCTGGATTGCCTCCCATGGTGGATGAAAAGAAAGATGGGGGGTAGGAGATTCTATCAAAATATTGCTCGAAGAAGCCCTCAAGTGACCAACGAACGCAATGATGGAAAAATTTGCCCAGATCCTTTAGCGGCTACTCAGGGGTGACACATCGGCTTCCAACAGCTACTCTAGAAATTCCACACACTTTAAGGTACAAGTTAACTTTGAAATACTCATATTCAAGGGTTAGATGGATGTAGATTCCATAGATAAATGGTTAAACCTACTAGAAGGGTATTTCTCTGTTCATGATTTTTCCAGTCGGGAAAATATTATTTTCGCTCTTCTCAAAGCAGAACCCAACGTCAAGGACTGGTGGGAAACCTACAGCGAGCAAAAGGATGAAAGTATGAGCTCCCTATTTTCAGCCACACCCACTTGGAATTCATTCTGGGATGCCATCAAGGAGAAGTACTACCATGTTAAAATCTATGAGGACAAATACATAAACTGGACCATGTTGCGTCAGGGAAGGGACCAAGATGTGATGGAGTTCACAAACATTTTTCATACCCTTTGGAAAAAGTTGGGTATCAAGGATTATAACCTACATTTCATACTCAAATAAGACGGTTTCCTATGTAGGTACATCTAGGATGACATGGAGTTCCTGGACATCTCCATGCTCGGCAAGGCATACCAATATGCTGTCAAGATCGAGTAGAAGTTTAAACAAAAGAAGCAAGACTTTGGATCTGCGAATCTGGAGACCAAAGGACAAAGCCAAGACGGGGTGACCCAAGACAACTCATTGAAGCCACAAGAAAAGAAAAATGCCATGAAGTCGAAGAAGGACACAGGAAAGTGGTGTGAGTTCCATAAGAGCCCCACTAACAACACAAGTGAGTGTTGGACCAAGGAGTTGCTGGTGGCCAACTTGAAGGTTTCAAAATGAGATGCATGTTTCGACCTTGAGTCAAAACCCAATAGGGGGAAGGGAAAAGAGAAGAAAATCATTGATGCAGAGCCCAGTGCCACTATTTCCACCACCAAGATCTAGAAGAATGAGCCCAAAGATCTAGATGAGGGGGAGTGAATTTTCCACTCAGAAATGTGGGTAAACGGTTTTCCACTACAATTCATTATTGACAGTGGGAGCCAAAATAGCCTCATTTCAGTAGAGTTCATGAAGCGGCTGGGACTACTGACCATACCACACCCGCAACAATCGGGTCGCTTCACCAAGGATGAGATCTCCGAGTTCACCAGCAGCGATGCCTTCCCTACAACATCAAGCCCTTCACAGGCAAGGTATTGTGTGATGTTGCACCTCTCGATGTTTGTGATGTATTATTAGGCCAACCATACTTATGGAGGCGACATTTTGTGTATGAGTCAAGGCCTCACGCTATTATTATTACGTTGGGTAATTGATTATACAGGATATCGGAGGTAGCCCCACCTACCACCGCCTCTTTAATCACTGCTAAGAAAAGCATCAAGCTCATCACTTAGACTAGGAAATTCATTTTATGCTTGGTTTTCTCCCAAAGTAAGGGGAAGATCGTCGCCACATCCATGACCCTCGCAAAGGGTTCCTCCACAGTAGAGGGATACGATCATCTTCTCCTCACCCAGAGGGGTACCGTCACACTGTCAGGTCCAACATTCGTCCACACTCCATTCTAGAAAATTCCAAGTACAAGCAACGACATGATCAACATCAGGTACCACACAAGTTTCAAGTGGGTGACAAAGTTTGGTTACATCTGTAGAAAGAATGCCTTACAAGAGCACATCAGAAGCTCAGACCACTCCGACATGGTCCTTAAAACATTACCAAGGTTGTGGGAATAATGCTTTAGAGCACAAAATTCCTCCATTCATTTGCTTGCATTAAGTGTACAATGTGGAAATCCCTCGACGATGCTTCCCACCATTACCAAACATGTCAAAAATTGCAGAACAACTCACTAGGGACCAAGTTCAGTAGATGGAGGAACTCAACGCAATGGGGACCATTGCTTCTTAAGGGGGGAGGAATGATCCAAGTGGATTTTTGTGGCCACCCACCTATCCCACTTGGATCCTCATAATTGTCTCTTTCAGTTTTTTAGTTTCCTTAACTGTAGCACAATTTACTATTTTTAGCAGTTTTTCGGGTCCTAAAATTCTGGAGTTGTTTTGAGGCCCTAAACAATGTTTCTTGGGAAATATAGGAGAAACATGGGTTCACAGACTAATTTTGATCTTCCCAAATTTGTAGTTCTCAGACAGATCTTTCTAATGAGATATTGTGGGAATCAAACAAAGATCGTATGCCAAAGTAACTGTTGATGTACCAATTTTCCCAAACGGGGCCCACAGTTTGGCGTTTCATCTTCTAGGGTTAGGTTTTTGGATGTTTAGGGTTTTCCATTGTTTCTCAAAAATAAATAGGCCTTTGACACTAATTGTAACACAATTCAGAGGCATGTATCTACCACATCTCTTCTCAAAGATAAGCTACCATTGCCCTAGATGGTTTATTTCCACTTCAGTTTGTAAGCATATTTCAGTATTTTACATTAATGAAATGAAGCATTAATTTTGTTGCATCTCTATATTTATGGTTACTTCGTTTGCATTTAAATTTGGATCAACTTATCTTTAAAATTGCATTCTAGCCTAGTTTGGATATTGAATCATTGTTGGCTAAAAGGTAACCTTGTCGAGGCTATGAATCCCTACTGGTAGCAAAGGCTCTACCTATGAAAACTGAGTATACCAAAAAACTGATTTGAGAAGAGCCTCTTTGTTTTTATCCTTAAAACCAAGTAATGACTAATGTAGAGAGTGACTTTCTTATGCAAAAAGAGTAATCAAAAGAATGATAGTTAAGTAGATGTTGTTTTATTATTAATGAGCAGTATTACTTACCTTATATTCCATGCAATTTTAATTTTCAAAACTATCTTTATTTTGGAAGTTTTTAGAAATTTGAAAAAACTCTCAGAGATAACTGGTTCTTCCAAGTGAATTTCCATTTGTTGTGGTATTAAACAACCTCCCATTTATTAATAGTAGTTGTTATCACTCAGGTTGTCCCTAAGCTCCTGAAGGGATACGACAAAGGTAACCACAAACCAATCTTTGGATTGCAGGTTTTAGCGCACCTGCAATCAGAGAGGGCTCTCTCTTGATGATTTAGCTTTGTTGATGATTATTTTAGGCTAGTTATTGGGTTCCATGGGTTTTGTTTACGTTTGGATGGTGTTTCGATGGAAGGAGGATGCTTTCAAGCAGAGAGGCATGCATAGAGTGATAAGTTTCAAAACATTGGGCATCGAGTCAAGGAGTAGGACTGCAAGTATTTTTTGTTGATCACAAGAGGAACATGGAGCAAGGTTGCCTCACATGAAACAACCTTCAAGCTAAAGAGATGGAGTGAAGTGTAAGGAATGAGAGGAAATTAAGAACCTCTCAATCAACTTAACAAAGGGAAGGAAAATGAGCTCTATCTAGGGGCGGTTAAGAATCCCTAGATAACTATCATACATGGTGAATTAGGGCAAATATGAGCCATGTGGAATTCATATTTATGCCTAAAATAGATGAAAAACATAAAGAAACAGCAGAATTTGAGCATAGAGTGAAATTAAACAAGTTCTAAGCTAATCTTTCTTTCCGCTATTTAGATAATGATTTATGAATGGGAAACAGAGGTAAGAAGCACTTATTGGGTCATGTACCAGCACAAGAATTCCATAGTCACTCCTCAACCATTAAACACAGTAAACAATTCATTCTCCAAGCTCGTAAGCAGTCTTTGATTATAGAAATTATCAGATATACAATGCGAGTCTCTACTTAAGAAAGCCATCCAACCAACAAAAACCAACCACTATTACATTTTTCAGGGCTACATATATAGGGTAAGTATCCAAAAACATTTATTAAAACTGACCTAAATAGGTCTGTAGGAAAAAAATTTCTAAACCTAACCTTGTGCTAAAATTAAATACAAGTAAACATCTCTTAAGCTGCGCCAGAGGCAGCTAGATCAAAATGAGTTAATATGGTGTCCTTGTGACCTGGTGTAGTGCTTCTGCTAACTGTGCTTTGAGCTTTGCTCCACTAATCTTACGTGAGTTTCATGTGCAGTAAGTGTGATTTGAGAGCTCTTTAATGGCATCCATTGTTTTGTTGACTTTGCTGGAGGGTTCTATAATGCTTTATCTGCTTCAGGCCGCTAATAGATCTTCACTGATACCCTTTGCCGCATCCTAAAATTCTTTGTCATGAATTTTGGCATTCACTTTGGCTCTGATACTCTTTAATGCCTGAATCGGGCAAGTGATGTCAGCAGTACGGCAGATGATGTCAGCATGATGTCACCAGTGGGACCCTCTTGTATGGTGATGATGTGGCAATACGGTAGGCTGATGACATGGCAGTACAGTGGCAGGGCAACGCAGGTAGGAAGGGGTGAGGTGGCGGTGATGTGGCAGGTGACGTGGTGCTTACGTCACGCAAGGGGAGGGCAATTTCTGGTTTGTGGCACACTCCTCTTCTGCCTGGGAAATAATGAATGGGGGGCTTTGCCACAACTAGGAGGGCGACGCGTGGCGGGAGTACGACGGCAAAACCACCGATACCCTGGGCCCTAATGCTCAGCAGTTCGGGGCATGAAAAGTCCTGCCCACCGTAGATCATGGGCACTGCAGATCTGATGGCTCTGGATAAGGTAAGTCGGTGGAGGGATAAGGACGGGGCCCTGTGCGCCAATTTTTTATTATTTAATTCGGCAGGGGGGGGGGGGGGGGGGGACATTAGGAAAGTGGGTTTTTGGTGTTAAATTTGCACGAGGTTAGATATTTGAATGTGGGGCTTTTTAGGAGAAAGGGCAGGGCATGGGTTTTGTGCATTGGAAGGAGAAATTTATGCTATTGGAAGGAGTCCAAAGGCATAGGAAGATGTGTTTTTTGAGAAAAAGTAGGGTTGTTACTAAGTTCCAGATAAACTCAGTAATTACCAAGTGAAATTTATGGTTATTTTTCAACCAGGGGGGAGGGGATAAGTATATAGGGGAGTTATTAACATAGTTTTAGTAGGGGATGGGGAGATAGATAGGGAGCTATATAGTAAAGTTAGTAGTTAATTTGACCATGATGAGAAAGCACTAAGTGTGTGAATCTTAGGCTATAAAGGGGAAAAATTATTCATAAAGGGAGTATGAATATTCCTTCAGCAAAGTAGATCTTTACGAAGGCAATTGATATGAAAATGATGAAACTGAGAGATATCAAGCAGATCTTGGCCTCTTTGAGGAAGTTAGTAAGTGATTGAGGGAAGGAGAAGGACGGGGAGTTAGACATGCCTCGCTTGAGTCCTTCAAATGAAATTGTCTGATAATTGTGACTTGAACAGATATGACACTTGAAAACATGAAATTGATCACAAATCAACATTCTGCAACCTCAAAACTACCTACCCAGCCTACTTACCTAGCATTTTTTCTTCTTTTTGGTTTGGTGTACTTAGACTTACAGACCCAGCTTTTCAATTTTTATTTTACTTTCTTCCTATCTATATCTACACTTATTTCATCCAGGGCTTACATTAGGCTGTTGAGCACCCTTGCTTCTCTACCTATATAGGAATCTGCCAAGATTAAGTTGCTTGGATAGATGGTGATTCTCTATACTCTAAAATAGGAAATTGAAACCTAAGGAGACGAAGATTAAACTGTTTGGACCTCCATTTAATTGAAAATTCTTCAAAAATGGAATAGTACATCAAAATTGGAACACAGCAGTGGCACTTGAACTGGCACATTCTCATGGCATCCTTCTTTGGCTTCTATAGGAAATATGGAACATTGTAGCATGCAAAGAATGACATATTTGGCATGTAAAAATGTCAATCATGAAAGATGAGCAACCTCCTGTAGCAGGAGGCTAACAGTGGCTCCACTTGGGGATGACTTTTCCTTGTGAAAAGTCAAGAACATCAGGCCAGACTGCCTTGATCTTCTATTGTTGATGTAGATTGAAATTTCATAGTGTTGACTGTTAGATAATTTGAAGTTTGGAATGAGAACAACACTTTCCCTCAACTGAATTGCTTGTGACCTGTATAACACTACCTGCTTTCTTCTGCGTGCTCTATCATTCGGACTATTACACAAAATTAAAAAAAAATGATGATATACACAAACTTTTTGTACATAAATGATGATGATGGGTTATCTTTAACAAGAGGGATCATGATAATGCTTTAACATTTGGCCATTTACAGGGCCCCCTTCAGCGGTACTACCAACTTCAGATTTGAGGAAATATGTGTTGTTACCTTCCACTGTGCTGATAATGAATGGAACTTTCCAAAGAAAATCGAATTTTGCATGTTTGCCTTTGTCTTCTCTTCACGAATCCCACCTTAGAACTTTGCTTCCAACACAGAAATCCTTAGCCTTGGGCCCTTTATCAAACATCTTTTTGAGCTTCTCTTGCAAAATCTGATCTCTGTCATACACTTGCTTTCTGGTTTGCTGAAGGTGAATGGTCTGATTAATTCTTCTTTCAATGTCATTTGGTTCAGCCTAAATCTCCTGTAACAGTTTGATAGTTGGAATGCCCAATGATGAAGGAAATATGGCTTCCATGCCATATACTAGCTCATAAGGGCTCATCCTAATGGATTTATTGGTTGAAATTCTATCTACCCATAGGGCATTTGTGAGCTTCCTATGCCAATTCTTTTTGTTCTCTTCCAACACTTTCTTTATGATGTTGATGAGGCTTTTGATGGATGATTCGTCCAAGCCATTACCTTGAGGATAATAAGTTGTAGAATGTCCCAAGGTAATGTGAAATTTATGGTAGAAGTTGATCATCTTTCTAGATTTGAAGGCAACAGCATTGTCAGTGATGATTTTCTCAGGGCAAATCTAGAAAGGATATTATCCTCAAGGAATCTGATAATAGTGGAGTCATTGGCTTGCCTACATGGGATGTCTTCAATCCACTTGGTGAAATAGTCGGTGGCTCTTAAAATCCACTTGTGCTGGCCTAAATAAGAGGGATGGATTTCAACTATGAAGTCAGGACACCATTGTTGAAAAGGCTTTTCAGTTGAGATAGGCTTAAGGGGAAAAGGCAACAATTTTCTTTTTCCTTCAAAGATTTGGCATTTGTGACATGAAACAACAAATTTTCTTACATCTGCAAATAGAGAGGGCCAATAATAACCAACCCTTAAAATCTTGTCAACAGTGGACTTCCAATATAGATTCCCTCCATAGTCCCCTGCATGGAACTCTTTCATGATGCTGTTGGTTTCATTTATGGTTAAACAGTTTAGCAATATTCCTTCATGATTTTTCCAAAACAGGGCACCATCTAAGACACAGAACTTTAGAGCTTTCATCTTCAAAAATCTTTTCTTGGTTCTGGACAATCCTGGGGGAGCACACAGGTTTAATAATAATATCTGTGGAGTAGCCAGCTCCTGTTCATTATCCAGCTGGTTGATGTCTAAGGCCTGAAAATTTGTTTCGGACATTAGCTTGGCTAAACCTTGTCCCTTTATCAACTTTGTGGGTTTTATCTCGATGTCATATTCAAGGATACTAGCAATCCATTTTCCTCTTTTTCCTTCTAGTCCCTCTTGGGTTAATATGTCTTTTACAGTAGAGTTTGGGACATAGGTAATCACATGTGAATACAAATATAAACTCTGAAGTCTTTGATGGCTTTGACAAGGGCATAGGCCTGCTTTTCCATGATTTGGTATTTCAAAGGTGAATCTCTTAAGGCTCGACTGAAAAATGCAATAGGCTTTTCATTTCCTTGATCATCCTTTTGCAGAAGGACAACAGCTATCGTGTGCTCTGAAGCAAAGGAAAAGATGATAAAATCCTTGTAAAATTGTGGACTTGTGAGTACAGGCATTTCAGTCAAGGCAGCTTTGATACTCTCAAAAGCCTGCTTGGTTTCCAGAGACCATCTTACCTTAGCATCCTTTTTTAACATGTTACTTAACAGACTTATCAGTTCTGCTAAGTTTGGGATAAATATCCTTCAGAAATTGATCTTTCCAACGAATGCTTGCAACTCTTTTATGTTTCTTGGGTATGGAATTTGAAGGATTGCTTGAATTCTTTCCGGATCAATTCTAGTAACGTCTTTTGAGATGATCTGGCCTAACAACTTACCTTCTTCAAGGCAAAACAAGGACTTCTTGGGGTTCAAGTAAATGCCATATTTCCTGCATGTCATGAAGATCTGCCTTAAGTGTTTGAGGTGCTCTTTATCAGATTTGGAGAAAGGGGTTAAGTCATCTAGATAGACAATAAGGAATTCATCGATTTCCTTGGCAAATGCAATATCCATTGCCCTTTGAAAGGTGGCACCAGTGCTCTTTAGCCTAAAAAGCATTTTAACATACTTAAATGTTCCCCAAGGTGTGGTAAAGGTTGTTTTGTCTTGGTCATCTAGGTCAACAAGTATTTTATTAAAACCTGAAAATCCATCCAGTAAAGAGATTCTAGATGGACCCACTACTCTTTGTAGGATGTGGTCCATTTTAGGTAAAGGGTAGTGGTCTTTTAAAGAGGCATGGTTTAAGTTTCTTAGGTCCACACATAGTCTGATCTCACCTGATTCTTTTCTTGTGGGAACCAGATTGGATACCCATTCAGAAAATCTGATGGGTGCTATAATACCTGCTCCAAACATTCTCTTCACTTCCTTCTCAATGAGGGGAAGAAGCATAGGGTTTATTCTTCTAAGTTTCTGCTTGAATGGTTTTTGATTTGGTTTTAATGGAATGGTATGTTGAATTAGTGAGGAGTCATAGGACTTCAAGTCCTCATAACTCCAAGAAAATACATCTTGGAACTCTTTGAACAAATCCACATACTTTGGCTTTTGATCAGGGGGCAGATTTTTGGACAATTTGATCATTCTGGGCTTCTGTGTTGTCCCTATGTTATGTTCTTCTATAGCAGCATCTAAAGGCTCCATTTTTGGCTTTTTGGGCACATCACTGTCATCAAACATGTCTTCTAATGGATTAAGGCCAGCAAGCAAAAAATGATTCTTTAGATCAATAAACTCAGCCTCTGCTTTGGCTGCTTGCTCTAAATGCATTTGTTTCAGCTGTTCTATGTTTGTATTGTCAAAAATAGTTGGGTTCAAGGTTTGTTTTGCTATTGCAGCTGTTACTGTCTGCTGATTTTCATTTGTTTGTGGTTGGGAATCGTTCATGGCCTCCATGTCAATGTTTTAAATTTGAAAACTCACAGTAAAATGGTGATTTGGCTCAAAGGGAAGTTTGCATGTTCTAGCAAAAGTGGCTAGGCTGTGTGCATGAATGTTATTGTTTCTAGAAATCTTGGCAAGCTCGGATTCAGTGAAGGTATTAAGTATTTTTATTGCAGCAGTCCTATAGGCCCTCATTCTATTGTCATTGGTAACAAAGTTGCCTTTCATTTGTTGTATGATTATATTGGAGTCACCTAGAATGGACACTTTTCTAGCCCCTAAAACTTTGAGCAATTTTAGGTCTAAGAGGAGAGCTTCATACTCTACCATGTTGTTGGTACATCTGAAATTTAGTCTGTAGGCATGGCCTTCTGCATGATTGTCATGTGTATTGTGAATCCATACACCTGCCCCTGCTCCTAACTTGTTGACAGAACCATCAAACTCTAAATACCATGTAATTTCTTGTTTTTGGTCTGTATCAAGAGTTTCAGTCATTTTAGGATTGGGCAGATCTAAAATTTCTGTTTGAGGAGGTTCTTCTTGTTTACTGGCTGCCTTGACTGTTGTGACTATTTCATGGGCACGGGAAACTGGTTCTTTATTTATGCACGTCTCTAGCTCTGAAGCTAAAGGCTTCTTATTAGTTCGAGGATTGTTGTCATCATTAAAAAGAATAAATGAATCCATATCAGAATGGATTGAGTAAATTGGAAAATTTTGGGGCTTCTCCTCACTACTCACCACATACTTCATGAGTGTTTCTCTGTACAGTCTCTTTCATTGCCCAAAGATAGAAATAGTGGCATAAGAGAGGTCGAGTTGGAGGGATCCTTGGAGTTTTTCTCCCCATGATCTTGATAGGAGTATGCCATATTTTGTTGGAATGTCAGCAACTACAACGTCCATTAGGATTGTCTTGTTGGGAAATTGGACTAAAGACACACAAAGGTCTTTGATTAAGCCTAAACACTTGACTTGACTTGAGTCAAAGGACTATAGATCTTTGTAAGGTCTTGTGACATCAAGGTTTAGCTTTTCCATTACATCTTTAGGCATAATATTGTGTGAGGCACCTGAGTCAAACATAGCATTGTGCAATATTTTCTCATGTATGTGCAGACAAATATAAAAGGGTGGAACAGATCCATATGTTGTTTTTCCATTAACTTCTGGACCAAACAGTAGCTTAGGGGTATCATTTAAAAACATTTACATCATCCTTGATCTCTGGCATTTGAAGTGACCTTTGAATTTGTTGCCTGTAAACATCATGCTTGGCAAGTTCTGAGAGGGGAATGGATATTTTGAGTTTTCCAATCTCTGCTTCTAAATTAAATGGTTTTGCCAATGGAATATTTGCATTAGTAGTAGCATATTTCTCCTTTTCAAGAATACTTTCTGTTTTTTCCTTTTCACTGTCTGCGTTGTGGTGAATGACACCTTGTGGTATTTCTGTTTTGGGAAGGTTCTTTGGAGAGCTGTTCAAATTTTCTTTTGAGGAAGAAGGAGGTAGAGGCTGATCAATAGGAGGCTGTATGTCTGACATGTCTTCTATAGTTACTTGATGTGGGTTTGGGAGAGAAATATCAGTTGGTTCTGTTATGACAACCTTGCCTTTAGTCTTGTTGGGTTGTTTACTATCCTTTGTTTTGCTAGGTGCAGGGACATCAATGGTTCTTGTTCTCAGCTTATATTGTTTGTGGACCTCATATACAGCCGAATTATAGCCTCGTTTAAAATCAAAAGACTCTCCCGACTTGGTCTGAAATCGATTTACATCGTGGTAGTGTTGGTCTTCTTGAGTCAGAGAAATTTGTTGCTCATTTTTTGAGTCTATTAAGTTCATGTGAGTCTCTTCTTTGGGCTCACTGGATGTGGATGCCTCTGCATAATTTTTTTGGAAAGGAGGCCTAATATCATGGTCGGGACTAGCCCTTCCAACATTTATGGTTTGATTTTTCCTGAAGTTTGGGTTCCTTATGGTGTTGGGCTAGTGTCCTTCCCATGATGATTTCCTTTCAACACTTTCTACTCTATCTCCCAACCTATGCATGGCATTGATAATAGCATCTAACTTGTGCTCTAATGCTGAGGGTTCTTCCTTAAAGGTAGTTCTTCTCTCAGTTCTAGCACTGTTTCTTTTCGCAAATAGGTTCGCCTCCACACTAACAGCAACATTTTTCATTTCTGCAAGGCTTTGAGGGGCTCTTTCCCTTAACTGATAAGCCATTTCAGCATCAAAACCATCAGGGAATTTGCACAAAGCAAGATCAGGTGGAGGTCTTAAGTTCCGTGGTATTGCATTATAAACATTATTGAACCTTGCATAGTAGTCCAAAACAATCTCCTAACGGACTCTTTTGATAGTGTCATACTCAGATAATATGTGCAAGGGGTCTTTCTTTTTCTCCCATCTATTGATAAACGGTTGATATAAGGCTTCAGGGTCTACTATGGAATTGGTTGGGAGTGCTCTAAACCAAGTCCTAACATCACCGGTCAAACTTTGGACAAAAATCTTCATTCTCACATTATCATCGTCAATCTCATAACTCTCAAAGTAATCCTACATTTTCTTTGTACGCTGAAGGGGTGTGCAGGAATTTGTGCCATCAAAATAAGTTATTTTAGTCTAGTAATTCTGAGGCATAGCCCCGGCATTTGCAAGCAGCTGTAAGGGTGCATATCTATTAGCCATATTAACAGGGACAAGTGGAACAATAGGGACAAGTGGAACAACTGGAGCAAGTGGGATAATCGGAGTAGAAATAGGGGTATGTGTAGTAAAAAAAGGTGCGGAAACAGTGTTTGGAGAAGTAGATGATGAACAAGTGGAAGTAGGGTTTGAACGAAATAAAACTTTGACAGGGGTTGAAAAAGGGCTATGCTGAACTGTTTCAGGACTAGAAGCAATCAAACCTTCTTGTTGCTCTTGCTTTTTAAGGATCTTAGGAATTATATTGGGGTTTTCAAAAACAGCTGGGGGATTTGGATCTAGATTTGGTCTTGTATGACGCGAATGCTTTTTGGGAGCCAGCTTCTAACTTGTTTTTTTTGGGAATTTTTCTAACAATATAGGTTACACAGAAACTTTTAAAGGTCAGTTTCTTCCTCTATGGAGCTTCGGACTGGTTTTGTGAGATCATTTGAGGAGGTCCCCAATGGAGTCGCCATTATGGTATCACTCAGGTTGTCCTTAAGCTCCTGAAGGGATACGACCGAGGTAACCACAAACCAATCTTTGGAATGCAGGTTCTAGCCCACCTGCAATTAGAGAGGGCTCTCTCTTGATGATTTAGCTTTGTTGATGATTATTTTAGGCTAGTTATTGGGTTCAATGGGTTTTGTTTATGTTTGGATGGTGTTTGGATGGAAGGAGGATGCTTTCAGGTAGAGAGGCATGCATAGAGTGATAAGTTTCAAACCATTGGGCATGGAGTCAAGGAGTAGGATTGCAGGTATATTTTCTTGATCATAAGAGGAACATGGAGCAAGGTAGCTGCACATGAAACAACCTTCAAGCTAAAGAGATGGAGTGAAATTTAAGGAATGAGAGGCAACTAAGAATCTCTCAATCAGCTTAACGGAGGGAAGAAAAATGAGCTCTATCTAGGGGTAATTAAGAATCCCTGGATAACTGTCATACATGGTGAATTAGGGCAAATATGAGCCATGTGGAATTCATATTTATCCCTAAAACAGATCAAAAACATAAAGAAACAACAGAAATTGAGCATAGAGTGCAATTAAACAAGTTCTAAGCTAATCTTTCTTTCTGTTGTTTAGATAATGATTTATGAATGGAAAACAGAGGTAAGAAGCACTTATTGGGTCATGTAGTAGCACAAGAATTCCACAGTCACTCTTCAACCATTAAACACAGTAAACAATTCATTCTCCAAGCTCGTAAGTAGTCTTTGATTATAGAAATTATCAGATATACAGTGTGAGTCTCTGCTTAAGCAAAACATCCAACCAACAAAAACCAACCACTATTACATTGTTCACTACTGTATATATAGGGTAAGTATCCAAAAACATTTATTACAACTGACCTAAACAGGTCTGTGGGAAAAAACTTTTTAAACCTAACCTTGTGTTGAAATTAAATACAAGTAAATATCTCTTAAGCTGCGCCAAAGGCAGCTGGATCAAAATGAGTTAATATGGTGTCCTTGGTGACCTGGTGCAGTGCTTATGCAATAACTATGCTTTGAGCTTTGGTCCATTGATCTTACGTGAGTTTTATGTGCAGTAAGTGTGATTTGAGAGCTCTTTAATGTCATCTATTGTTTTGTTGACTTTGCTGGAGGGTTCTTTAATGCTTTATCTGCTTCAGGTCGCTGATAGATCTTCACTGATACCCTTTTCCGCATCATGATATTCTTTGTCATGAATTTTGGTGTTCACTTTGGCTCTAATACTCTTTAATGCCTTAATCAAGCCTCTCTCTTTCTTCTAATACACTAAAAACTGCAAAATCGGCACCTTTCTGCTCCTTTCGGCACAAAAATAGCTAAGGAATCAAAAGATTCCCCAATTTGGCCCATTTCCCGTAGTGATGCGCGATTAGCGCTAAGCGCTAATCACGCATTGAAAACTACCTCAGAATTTCATTCTAGGCCTCCAAAGCCTCAATTTTGCACTTGCGCGATCTTTCTGGCAGGTGACGTCAGCATGACATCAGCAGTACGACGGATGATGTCAGCATGACATTAGCAGTGGGACCCTCTTGTATGGTGATGACATGGCAGTATGGCAGGGTGATGATGTGGTAGTACGGTGGCAGGCCAACGCAGGGAGGAAGGGGTGAGGTGGCGGTGATGTGGCAGGCGACGTGGTGCTTACGTCATGTAAGGGGAGGGCGGTTTCTGGTTTGTGGCACATTACTCTTGCACCTGGGCGGTATTGGTAGGGGGGCTCTACCATAGCCGGGATGACTTGTGGCGGGAGTACGACGGAAAAACCGCCGATCTCCCGGGCGCTAAAACTCGGCAGCTCGGGGCATGAAAAGACCCGGCCACTGTAGATCGCGGGAACTGCAGATTTGATGGTTGGCAGATAAGGTAAGTCGGTGGAGGGATAAGGACGGGCCCCAAGGCGCCAATTTTTTATTATTTAATTCGGTGGAGGGGAGGGGAACATTAGGAAAGTGGATTTTTGGGGTTAAATTTGCGCGGGGTTAGATATTTGAATGTGGGGCTGTTTAGGAAAAAGGGTGGGGCATGGGTTTTGTGCATTGGAAGGAGAAATTTATGCCATTGGAAGGAGTCCAAAGGCATAGGAAGATGGGCTTTTTGAGAAAAGGGAGGGCTGTTACTAAGTTCGAAATAAACTCAGTCATTCCCAAGTGAACTTCATGGTTATTTTTAAACCAGGGGGAGGGGATAAGTATATATGGGAGTTATTAACATAGCTTTAGTAGGGGATGGGGAGATAGATAGGGAGCTATATGGTAAGGTTAGTAGTTAATATGACCATGATGAGAAAGCACTAAGTGTGTGAATCTTAGGCTATTAAGGGGAAAAATGATTCATAAAGTGAGTATGAATATTCCTTAATCAAAGCAGATCATTACCAAGGAAATTGATACGAAAATGATGAAACTGAGAGATATCAATCAGATCTTGACCTCTTCAAGGAAGTTAGTAAGTGATTGAGGAAAGAAGAAGGAGGGGGAATTAGATGTGCCTCGCTTGAGTCCTTCAAATGGCAACTACCTGATAATTGTGACTTGAACAAATATGACACTTGAAAACATGAAATTGATCACAAATCAACATTCTGCAACCTCAAAACTACCTACCCAACCTACTTACCTAGCATTTTTTCTTCTTTTTGGTTTGGGTGCACTTAGACTTGTAGACCCAGCTTTTCAATTTTTCTTTTACTGTCTTCCTATCTATACCTACACTTATTTCATCTAGGGCTCAGATTAGGCTGTTGAGCACCCTTGCTTCTCTACCTAGTTAGGAATATGCCAAGATTAAGTTGTTTGGACAGATGGTGATTCTCTATATTCTAAAGCAGGAAATTGAAACCTAGGGAGACCAAGATTAAACTATTTGGACCTCCCTTTAACTGAAAATTCTTCAAAAATGGAATAGTACATCAAAATTGGAACACAACAGTGGCACTTGAAATGGCACATTCTCATGGCATCCTTCTTTGGCTTCTGTAGCAAATATGGAACATTGTAGCATGCAAAGAATGACATATTTAACATGTAAAAATGTCAATCATGAAAGATGAGTAACCTGCTACAGCAAGAAGCTAGCAGTAGTATTTAATATTACATTAGTAAATAGGTAAGCTTTAAAAAATCCTTCCAAAAATAAACTTAGCATTTAGGAATTTTTCTTTTTTAATTTTGGAATAAAGAAAGATATCAGTCAAATCCCTTTTTCAAAAGAACTACTAAATACTTTCATTCCCACATATTGCATGATTAAGCATCATCGAAAACATTAAAAACCAACCAAATCTAGTGAAAAATGATTAAAAGAGGACTCCATGCTTTATACCTTGAAACTGTCATATTTTTTATATAAATTAGGTCCCAAAGCTTTTCTCATCAAAACCAAGTCTCGCATCGCATACGCTTTTTGTGAAGAGCCCGCCTTAAAAGGTTATCTCAAAACAAGTGAAATGCGAAACTGCGATGACATTGTAACCTTTACCGCATCACATTTCGAGAATTTAAAAGAACACCGCAAACTTACCATCAGTTGATACTGCGGAATGCGATCAAGACCCGGACCCACTTGTTGGATACATTATGAACAAATTTTTAGGTCCAACGCTTACTAAAAAGGTCTTTACATATAAAAACCTGACAAGTAGCTATGTTTTGAGGCAATAAATGAGCAGCTCACCTCTCACATCTTGCAAAAACATAAGGGAGGTTAAGAAAAGCATAATGCGATATTGCGACTTGCAATATTTCTTTAGAAATCACAAAATCAGCATTATCACAATTCAAAGGCTTTCCACCCTATAAGCTTTCTTCGCAACTTACGATGCAGACATTTATGATTTTTTAAGCTAAGAGATAACGAAGCATTAGTGGGAATTTAGTAAGAGTTAACTGCATTTATACGTGAAAATCCATTTAACGTGATATGATATATTCTTTCGTGTGTTCAAATAAAACTCCTTTTATCACCTTTACATGTTATCTGCAATATTCCATTTAACATTCATTTTCATCTTTGTGTATCCCATAGTTGTTATTCACTTTCAGGAAAAATCCACACAGGAAATCGTTGGTAGAAATGGTGAAGAAAGGAAAGGCAGTCGTCTCTGAGAAATAAAAAATGACTCCTCTATTTATGGATACTACATGTAACGGAGAGGGAGGATCTTCTATGTGGGAATCCATGTATAATATACTGGAAGAAGAGAAATGAAGGATTCTGGAAATGAAGGTTACAATTGACGGACGTGATTCCTAAAACCCCTTCATGTTTAAGACAACATGCTCATTTTTGCATTGCATAACTACACGTCCAAAGATAATCCCTTATACAAATGTGGTTAAATGTGTTATTGATGAAGACGAAATCTCAGACAGAGAATTCAAGACAAGAAGCCAAGAGGTTATGGGATCTTTTATGCTAGACAACCTGCAGCTTATGTACCACTTACTAGAGCCACAAGTAATCTACAATAAGCAATTCATCGAGAATTTTACCAAAGAGAACGAGGATCCAATAGTCTGCACCGAGACCTAGTCAAATAATGAGAGGAAAATATGAAAAGGCAAGAATGATATGTACTCTACTGCGTCTATTTGTCCCCCTCATAGTTTTGCAGAGGTCATGCTATGTAGACTATTTGGCAAACCTGGTAGCACTAAATCCTCCACAGAATTGTTGCCATTAATAGATGCAACCATAAACATAACTATAATGAATTGGGCACAATTTTTTTCTAATAATTTAGCAAGAACAATAATGGAGTATAGAAGGAAAAGAAGTGCTTCTTTGAGGGTTTATCCTCGATTTTTTATGAGTCCCTATGTAACGGATGCAATTTGTTTTGGTTCAAAATTTCCTGTCATGGGATTGAAGTGGACTGTCCAAAATCCACTTCCAACTCACATATACCATAAAGACATGTGGGAATCTCAATTTCAACCACATTTTTGCAAAATTTGTCATGGAGTCATGCTCCCTATCCACAAACAACTTTATAACCAAGATTCCCCTAGGTTTTCCAAAGAATCCGAGGTAGATATCCTCTAAGTGGCTAGATGGTTTGGGGAGGAAAAATTCACGTATATTAGGGTATTTGGCAGCAATGCCTCCCCCCATCTCCTCCCATACTATGTTCCAGACAAATTGGTGGCTAGAGAGATGAGAAAAATATTAAAGGAAGCCAAAAAGGCCATTTGGCCTACATTTCCTTTACAGTGTGGAGCATTTGCATTGCACAAACTAGGGCATGCATTCAAAGAAGCAGAGATTATGTTATCTCTGCAATTACCTAAATTCCCACCAAGGCAATATGACCTATTCAACATTGTCAAAGACTTTACCACCATGGTAAAAATAAAAGTTTTTAGTAATGAGGAATATCCATTTGATGACATCTTTTTACAGAAGAACACCTTCACAGAGGTGAATCATATGGCACAATTACTTTCTGATCGTGAAGATGTTGAAGCCTTTTATGAGTACAAAGAGAGGAGGCTAACGAAGGTCCCATTGGAATGATTAGTGATTGAACCAATAAGGGAGCCTACTCCCAGTGTAAGTCTAGAAGGAGATTCCAAAGAAAATTCTAAAACTAATTCTAGAGCAGAATCCCAAGAGAAGTCTACCAAGGAGTCAGATAGTTAGAGCAACAATCACAAAATGGGAAAAGTAGAAGTAGGGAGTCAGAAAAAGATACAACCTAATCTATAGAAAGGATAGCTAAGCAAAATTTAGCTAGCAAACAGGCTAAAATCCATTCCATCTCCACCCAGCCAATAAAACCCCTCGTGATTGATTTAGAGGAAGAATAGGAGAACTTTAATAAAAAGTTCCATATAGAGGAACAAATGCCATAGTTGCAAACTCCACAATAGAAAGGAACTCAAGAAATTACCGTAGAGTAGACTATAAATTCTGAAGAGGTAGAGCACATTCCTGTCACTCCCACCTCTGAAATTCTTTTGAGAATTGAAGAGATTTCTGCTTTAGATGTGTTCTATAGCCCAAAGCACAAAGGAGTTGTTAAAAGACAAAGTTAGAAAATAAAATTGGATGTTATGGTTGCTACTACTCCAGATAATGAACCAATGGATATCGTTTGGAAAGGCTCACCCATCGACCCATCTGCCAACCTTACTAGACTGTCACAGTTTGTAGGGGTCTATGCTACAACAACTATTGACAAAGAAACAAAGGTGTAAATGTTTCTTAAGGAAAAAGAAAATAAACTTATGTCACTTGAACAACAATTACACCAAGAAAAATCTAACCAACAAGCAGAGACACAGTTAGATAACCTCCAACAAGAGTTCGAGCAGATACAAATAAGACATCAATCCAGCTTAGCAGATAAGGAAGTGAAGTTATAAGAAATAGCTTATCTGCATAAGGATGATCCAAAAATTGATCAGTTTATTACTAAAGCACTTGGCCTTAACTCCTAGCTGATGCACCAAAAGGAACTACTATGCTAGAATATTTTGTAATGGAATTCTTATTGCGAAATAAGCAACAAGTTAATAACACATATTTCATTAAATTTGCAATTAAATAGTGGATCTAGAGTTTTAAAATAACCAAAAAATTCAATTCTGGTGATGTCCTTGTAATAAAATGTTCCCAATTTTAATGAAATATGTGTTTAATGAGTCTAGCCATAGAAACGAGACTGTAATATGATGAAATCTTGAAAAGAGTCTTCGACTTCATCACCTGGCAGAATTCAGAAGAAGGGAGAAGGGCCGACCTACCTAAACTAGAGGAGTCACACAAAGAAATATTATTTGAAAATTGGGATTCTCAACTTTGAGAGGAAGAAAAGGCAACAATAGATGAGGTAGTAGTAACAAACAATGTTATTGAAAATATTAACAAAAATTTACATAGCGCCAACCTGGTAGCAGAGTCCATTCTGGGTTCCCTTCCTAATGTAAAATATCTTGAACTACAATTGAGACAGACAACACAAGAAAAACCAGAAGCAATTAGGCAAATGACCAGGTTAAACTGGGAAGCATATTGGTGACATTTAGTGAAACCTCACAACCAGTGGATGACCCTGCAACGCCTAGCCACTTCCACGAAGAAAATGGTGCCAGCATTGATTGACGTCATGTTCACTGGGAAGTTGAAATCTAAAATTGGCCAACCAACACACCTCAAGCCCATGACAGACATTTGCGATCTAAAAGATCAAATGCAGAGGGGTGGTTTTCCCCCATGTTGAAGCAACAATTTTGGTGGCTTCAACACAACCTCTAAATTAGAATTATAGCTTTGAATATTTTTTGCATTCATAGTTCCTGCAGTTATTTATTTGATTGGAACATGTTCTTATGGATAATAGTTGTTTATTGAATCATACATTTGTCATTTAATGCATTAGGTTTATCAATGTTTTTAGTTGTTTCATAGAGAGGTGAGTGTTGGGCCTCCAAAATGTCTTTAAAATGACATCCACTTTCACCTTTATCGCCACCATTTCACTTACATGTCGCAAATCCATAACCATATAATCTTTCATTAGCCATCATTTTCATAAATATATGGGTTAGGATCCTTATTTACCAAATTTATTTATTTATGTGTGTAAAGTGAATTTATGATTAAAAACTAGGAAATTAACATGGTTTCATGTATCTATATATGTGGCTTGAGTTTCATGACATGTGTAGGTTATTTGGAAGCTTTCAAAGCACCCTTATGTGGCCTCTGATGCTCAAATTCGAATTACCTTCAAAGGAGATTTGGATAAAGGTCAAAGAAGGATATGTGTCCTATTTGGATTGTAACACTATGAGGTGTCTCATCATTTCTTATTTAGATTAGAACTCTATCAGACACCTAGGGGATATGTGTCTCATTATGAGCTTTTTGGTTGTAACTATATGAGATTTCAGTGGATCCTCATTAATAGGGTAGCTTCTTATGTTTTTGTATAAATAGGAGAACCTTCTCCTTTGAAAGGCATGTGTAAAGTTGGGGAAATACTCATGTTTTTAATAGAGAATTTGGAGCTTATACTTAGAGATTTGAAGATTTAGTTTTGCTTGCATATGGAGCTTCTTCACTTTCCATTGTCATACACCATTGGAATGGCCATCTAATGGTTGTGAGATTTAATTTCTTTTATAGATTAAAGTTCATTTGCTTTCTTAGTATTAGTTTTAAAATGATTGCGTAATCTTTACTTTTCTAAAAACATTTCAATAGTGAATATTTATGTATTTTCTGATTGGATAAAGTTTGAGGCAAGGGCTCATAGTTATTTAGTTTCCTTTCATGTTTTGTTATTTACTTTCTTAGATCAAACCATCAATTCATTGTATAATTGAATAAAGGATCAGGCCAATAAGGTGACTTCAAATTGGGTGATTGAATGTTCAACCTATGAAATCATTGAGCTTTACTTTTTTAATTATTTTATATTTTATTTTAAGATCCTCATTTAATTGCATCAAATGATATTCTTAAAATTTTTTCTACGAAATTAATTTAATCATATTTCAATATTGAATGGTTGAATATTTAATACATGCAATTACTGAATTATTTATGCACAATTTACTTGCTTTTCTAGGACATTAGAAGCTAAATTATAAATAGTTGCTTACACATAATCTCAAGAAGGTAACACTTCATAATTGAATGTTGGAGCAACTAAGTACACATTAGTTATTTTTGATCTGACAGGTTAGTTGAATTTCATTTTCATTATTTGATTTCATAGATTAGATGAATTCGTTTTCGTTACTTCGTAGTTATATTGATATAAATTGAAAGACAATTTCTAGCACATATAGTGCATGCATGCTTCACAAGTTTATGAAACCCCTGAGCTGAAAAATTGAATGATAGGCAATCACTTTGCCCCAACAGTGAGGTGCCTCCACTTAGAAATTCAATGATATAGATTATTATTATTATTATTATTATTATTATTAGGTTGCTACATCAATATTGACCCATTAACAACCTAAATGCATTGTACAAGAAGGATAAATGTAAGCAAACAATTAAGTGTCTCATCAATGATCACTTTATCGATATGATGATCTAGATTAGGTCTACCTACATATCCATAAATGATTCGACATCCTCAACCTCACCATTCTATTTTTTACAAGATATTGTTTGTTCATCAATGGAGTCCTCAATACAGGAGATGTATTTTTATATTGGGGACTATTTGGGCATCATAAGGATTGCATTTAAAGCATACTAGCTGTGTTTAAGAGTCCTATTTGGACATTCCTGGGGAATGCATTAAGAGCCAAACACTGGTCTGTATGGATACATAGAAGGATATGATCGAATATCAGAGCTTCTTGGGTATTGTGGAAAATCCATTGAGAGATGAAAAAAATTATAGATCCTTTCTAATTTTTGAATTTTTTGGTTGGAGGGTTGGTATTGAGGATTCTAGTCTCATCCAAGCCTACCAGAACAGGCATCATTCCAACTACTTATCCATGATTCTGTGAGATTAGGCTTCCAAATCTTCCCCCTCAGACTATAGTAGTCCCCCTAATTTTCCCAAGGTTATTTGACCCAAATGTCCATAACATGCTAGCCACCTTCCATCTTGAGCAGATTGATTTGAAGAAGTTGTCTTCTTCCTATTTTGGGTAATCAAAACCATCCCTGGAGATTGTAGTTATGTGGGAAGGCAGGGTTCAACCTATGGTGCGTCTCTAGAGAATATTTTGAGGAAATTAAGAGTGCTTTGGACCTTGAGGGCACCCATGAGAAACACATTGTTGTCCACACTGGATAGGTCTCAATTGGAAAATCTAAGCTCGATAGTGCACAACCATAACTCAGATATGTGTTTTAATTTGATGGGGACATCACATCAACTACTAAAGTTTTTTAGATCTAGGGAAATATCAAATGACTGACTTTCAACTACAAGTTCAGTTCTCACCTAAGCTCCACATTATGGTGAGTATTTAATTTCTCCTCTTCTTTCTATATGTTTTGTCATAATCATTGACATTTCCACACATTTCCACACATTCAAAGAAAAAGGAAGAGTGAACTTATAAAGATTGTAGACATATATGAACATTTTATTTGTGGGATAGACAAATAAGTGTAATTTTCTGAATAGAATGAAACATTCGAGGTCAGTAGGTGAATTGGTATAAATTAGAACAATGTTTTAAATAGTTGTCAACTTATCATCCCAACTAAAATCTATGATAGATCTATTTTAGTAAAATTCAACCAGTGGAGACAGAGAGGTGGGTTGAATGGATTGGGATTTTATAGTTCATACAAACACCACTGGACCCTTTTGGGAGAGTGATAGAGTGTCTCAAGTCCCCAATGCTGAAATGAGCAAAATTAAAAGCAATTAAACTTTGATTTGACTAGTGTGGCCTTCTCCAGCCATGCTATTGCACCCTCCAATACAGTTTCCTACACCTGCCAACCAATGTGAACAACATTGATTTATAATAAACATCGAGTTATGTTTGAACCTTGAACTTTGTCTTCCCAAGCTCAAAAGGGCATCTAGTTTCTGAGATAAATCCTAATGTTACATTCGTTCAAAGCATATGAGCTAAAGGTTACTCTTGTGTGGTGTTAAGAAAACCGGTGTTAGAAGTTTGGTAATTTTATAACTTGATAAGTTGTGTTTGTGAGATCTCCTAAGGTGTATAGGTTGATTTTGAAGAGAATTACAAGAAAAAGAGATATTGGGTAAAAAAAATTGTTAATATTCTCAATCCTTTTTTACGGGGAATGGTTTGATTATGTTGGAAGTGCAATGTCTGATTAAGTTTTATTATTCAGTTTAGTGCAACATGATAGTAGAAACAAGAAACACTCATTATTCTCATTCGGAAATGTTCGGGACTGAGAATGAGATAGGAGGGAATGAAAATGACGGTTAGTAATGATTCATGATATGTTTGCTTCTCCTGTAACAACTGCATCCACATTCACACACTTTATTCCTTCACTTGGCTTTGATCACGTAAGCTACTCAAATCATGTTTCCTAGCTCATTCTGAAACCTTACCACACCATGGTGAAGACAATTGGATACTATGGGGTCTTGTGGAAGCTTTGAGAGAATGATAGAACAAGGGAGTGGGGGTGGATTCGGGTGTAAATTTTAAATCATGTTAGATGGTGGTGGGTTGGCTCGAATGGGTAGTGGAATTCTACTAGAAAAATAAATTATTAACGCTAAGAACGATGGAAATTTTCTTATATATAGTGGTCAAGGCAAGTCAGGGACACCTATTAGAGCCTTAATCACCATATTGGAGCCTTACACCAAAAATGGCAGTCAAAACACAACCTCTTTCTCCCCTCCAGAAGGAAAACATAGAGATAAAAAGTGGTAAGGAAATAAAAAAGAGAACCCCAATGGGCATATCTCCTTCCTTTCCATCACCTTCAATGAGAATTTAAATAAACTATTTGATGGTTATTACAGAAAAAACCATTGTCCCTAAATCTGGCAGTCTCAAGACACAACAACCTACTTTACCCAATCTGAAAGCTCTCGCCACCACCATAAACAAGATGAAGCCTCCAAATTTTAGACTGCATTTGGCCTCATGAGGTGGAGAATAATACCAAGGGGAGAGTCTCTAGATCATTTTCTTGTGCTAAGAATGGGTGAGTTGGGATTTTAGCTCCAACTGCTTTGGGTGATATTAGAAATGGGGTGCAATTGTGTAGGGCTCCAGAAATTGCACCTACAAAGATGAATGGTTAGGGAAAGAATATGAAAATGGGTAGTAATCTGATAAATTAACTTACAGAGGATGAAAATCAGAATGCCTATGCATGGGTTGGTAAGGGAATTGAGAGGTTTCAATTTAGTGGTAGACACATGGAGGCGATGAAGGAAAGAATTGCAGAAGAAGATATGTGAGTTTTTCAAGGCCATATCTATTTTTTTGTTGGTATTTGTGTGTGTTTTCAGTTTTATGCTTTGTAGGTGTTTTATCTTGGGTAGATTTTCCCTCTCCATTAATGGGAAGACTCATATCTCAAATCTGTAATGGGTTCAAGTTTTGCAAGAGAGTTTTTTTTTTTATTGAGTTCAAATATCTCCATACCAATAGACAGTCACATTCTCACTTTCACTTGGGAGGTCCTGACGAATTGGAAATCAACACATTCCTTTTTCTTACAATTAAATTCACTAAAATTGCACTGACTACCAGAATACCCATTTCTTGTCCCATCCCAATTCTTGTCTCCGTTCCCATATTGACACTACGTTAGTACATGAATAATCAAGTGGAGTAGGCTAACAATTATTATCCCCAGAATCCTTTGTCCCTATTGCTTATTTCATTCTCATTTCCCTTTTGATTCCAAATTTATGATAACATGGCTAGCTGCAAAAGACCTATTGGGTAGTTCTTGGTATTTTGTTCATCTTTGGATGTGCACACAAATTTTCTCTATTTCTAGGTTGCACATGGGTTGATAAGCCCCCATAAGAGAAATTGCACCAGTCTCACTCACCCGTGTGATTATCCAGAAAACCAACTAAAAATTCTAACGTTTTTTGTGGATACAGTGGTGCCCTCTTAAATGCTAAATGTTTTAAGTGAAACTTATACAAGAGTTTCTAGAAGAAGGATGCATTTGATTATTGGCATTTGAATTATTTTGGCCAAATAAATTGCCTTAGTATAAAATACATCCATGACATATGGTGACTTAGTAAAGATGATCTCTCTTCTAGCTCTGCATTTCATGATCTCTATTTCAGTTTCACATTTCATCATCTCTACTATTATTTACAGAAACAAGGATTTACCTTTCTTCCTGCACAGGTTATACACTCTCAAATTTGGTCTTACACCCTCTCATTTGATTGTACACTATTGTTTGAGGTGATTTAATTACGTTTATAATTGTTGGTTCAATGTAGGGTGTGGAGGTCACGTTGTAAGCTTTGATCAAAGGAATAAAAAGTCGATTTGAAGGAAAAATTTGTGTATATCTGTTTTTATTTCTTCCACTGTTCATTTTTCAGCTATTGTGTGATTCATGAAATATTTAGAAATTTAATTTTCTACTGTTAAATCAAGTTTGTTTTTAGTTATTGAGCATGATAACAATAGGATAATAATCATATAGGCTTAAAAATTTACTTGGTATCATAGCTCTTTTTAGTCCCTGTAGTTAGGCATGGAGCTATAGTAATCAAAATGCTCCTCCAGCATTAGCTCGTGCCTTGAGTAACCTAAAGCATTTAGCCCTGAAATTTACCGAGATTATTAAATCCTATGAAACTTGTGTATTAATCTTTGGGGACTAGTAAATCATTCGTCATTTTCTATTGTCTTATTTGGATTTTTCTCGAGGCAGAGAGGCTATAACCAAGGATAATAACTCATATTTCATTTATATCAGTTATAACCAAGGATAATAACTCATATGTTTCACCTGTATTTTGAACCTGTAAACTAGTGATAGCATTAGTTCATGGGTACTAAATGCTATAGTTGTGCAGGTACATACCATATGTACCCTTAACTAACTTTCTTGTGATTCAGAAATAAGTTTTGAGGACCAATAAAATCATTTGTCATCTTTTTTTGTCTTTTTTGGTCTCTTCTCGAGGTGGGGAGGCTATAACCAAAGATAATAACTCATATGTTCATCTATATTAGTTATAGGCAAGGATAATAACTCATATGTTTCATCTATATTTGGAAATTGTAATTAATGCTAGCATTAGCTCATGGGTATTAAATGCTACAGTCGTTGGGTTACATACCCTATGTACTCTTAACCAGGTTGCTTGAAATTCAACAGTATTTTTTTAGGAACAATAAAATCATTCATCATCCTTTGTTGCCTTATTTGGCATCTTCTCAACTTGGGAGGCTATAACCAAGGATAATAGCTCGTATGTTTCATCTGTATTTGGAAACCATAAAGTAATTCTAGCATTAGTTCATGGGTATTAAATGCTACAGCCATCGGGTTACATGCCATATGTACTCTTAACCAGTTTTCTTAGGGTACATCAAATATCCTTCATTATTATAAGAAATATTGTCATGTCATAATAACGTGTTGTCGCATGTCTAGCTCTATTGCCACTTGTCATCCCCATAGTGTGCGCTTCTGTTCATGGAAATTTAAGTAAAGCTAGTTCTTCCTTGGAGAGGAGAAACCCAATCAAATTAACATATCATGTTTATTTTCGAATATCCTAGAACCAAGGCTTCTAACATTAGTTTGTGGTATAACTTGTTGGTTACTTGCATGAGTCCGTGGAAGATCCGTTGGTGACAACTTCCAGCATAACTACCTGGATTTCAGGAAAGATCAACATCGATACCAAGGAACAAGGAAGTATCGCATACATGAAACCTTACTATTTATGTAAATATTATTGGTTTCTTCGACTCGACTATGTTGACTATGCTTTCTTTCCTTCTGCCATGAGAGAGAAGCCTTTGGTAAATTTGGAATTTACAATGGAATCAGTGGTGGGATCATTGAAACTTCCAGATTGAGCAGCTAGAAGAATGAATCTAGAGAGTGGATGATCGAGATTGGGTGGGTGAGCACTTCAGCAATACTGAAAGGGAATCTTTTATGATACTAACCTCTACTACAAAGATAATCCCTTATCATGCTTGGGTTTGAATTTGTGTGTAAGTTTGAGCCTATCCTTGGAAATGGGCACTTGTGCATCTGAGAATGAAATGGAGGGAAAGTATGAGAGACTTCTTGAAAGTGGAATCAACCTATATGTTTATTTTTATTGTAGGAAAAATTAGCTTTGACAAGCAGTTCAAAGCATACATGTCACACAAAAGTTAAAGTCAAAAACAACTTTAACAGGACACCCAAATTACATCTAGTGGCATACAGGGAACACACAAAAAAGTAGCTTTGGGAGGGCACACAAATTACAGTTCATTTAGATATATTTATGAAATCTGTTAGTGTCTTAAAATAAATGAAACTAGGACCTAAAACTACCTTGGAGGAAGCAACATCTGCAAGATGCAAGCTAGAGGAGGCGGTGAAATGTGTAAGTGTGACAGAAGAAATCATAGTAGGATCCAAAACCCTAAATATGCTTACTCTTGTGAGAAGATATAATGAATCGCTTGTAATGAAGAAAAGTAGAATCCCTTACAATCTAAAAAAGTAAAATTTTGCCACTATTAGCATAGGGTGGGCTCTACTTTCAATTGTTAGTATCACATTGCTTCTCTTTATGGTGGTCGATAGAGATCGTCATTTTGTGACTTTTGTATTCTTTGGATCTCTGTGAAACTTTCTTTTCTTGATGAGAGGATAATAAAGGGTGTTTTAAGGCTTGGGCTAGGAGAGGGAAAACTATGGCAGCTCCTAGTAGAGAATGACTTTAAATTCTATCAACAATGTCTCTCAGATAAAGGATTTCTCCGAGTTCTAATTTGGTTCCCAGTCACTCCCTTATTTCATGTGTTTATCATTTGTACCATGGTTTTGTGACTTCCAATTGCTTCTTTAAGTCTATTTTTATGGCCCCTAATGACTTCCAATTTCTTCTTTAAGTCTGCTTTTTATGGCCCCTACAAGGGGAGCTAGCTAAGGCATCAGGTGGACTAGGAGTGAAGTAGGTGAGAGGGAGGTGGATTCGAGGTCTAATTTTTAAAGCATATTAGCATGAAAACCATTTTCTCTCCATATAGGAATATTATCATGATATAATGTTAAGTGGCGTGGTTGAAGATCACATTCTATGTTGTGGATGCAATGTGGTGAGTAACATGGCTTTCATCTGAGGGCCCACATGGTCCATCAAGGTCATTTTTTCTTATATATTTGCTTCATATATAATTTTTTTAATAATAGAGAATATGACCTCCAATTTATCCACGAAAAACCTCAAAGTAGTTATATGTAATCATAAACAACATGATTTAAGTGTGCACAGGATGTAAATCCCTCTCTTGGGTTAGTTGTAATACAATTCCGACAACATCCTTTGCTAGTGTCTCCATCATTATTGATGATGTGTTCAATGATTTATTAGGTCATAGAGTTCTTGTAGAATGTAATGAATGTAATGTTATTGAGCAGGTGCTTTATTTCTAGACTTTTTTGAGAGATGGTTGACATATAAGACCATTTTCAAAGAGGCCTTTTTCTATAATAGATTAATTCATCCTTTTCGTTCGGGGTGTTTCCTCAACATAAGACATTAAGGGCCATGGATGGCCTTGAAAAATATATTTCTACCATTTATTATCCCTTATCAAGATTTGATACAGTGGTTGTCATTTAAGAGAATGCACCAAATGTTTTGAAGTTATCTCCTACAACGGCTATATAAGACGCTGCTAACAAAGCTTTAAAAAGAACCCACACGAGTCACTTAGCTCAGATAGCTGCCCTAAATTCATGATAAACTATTTGAAGGAAATTGACTAGTTGAGAACATAAGCTTCATGCAATAGTAAGAAATATTGACTTAGCTGGTGTATATTGGTCTCTTTATATTGAAAAGTTCTTTTGGTGTTCTTTCAAATGTGAAATATTGTGCTTTTTGAAGTGACTAGAAGTTTTGAGCATTGTTTAGATTTTTTTTTGCATTTTCTTAGTTGATTCAGAGTTGAGGTTATAGTTGAGGTTCTATCTGTCTCTATTCATCCAAATCTCCCTAGGCCTTGCACCTAGCCTAAACTAAAAACACAAGTACAAACACTAGCGCAAACAAGCACTCTAAAAGGTCTATTCATGTTTCTTGAGAGACTTGATTCCTGGTGGAGGAATTAACAACATGCTTCCTTCCCTAAACAAGCAAGCCCTCCTCAAAAAACCTTGTAGAACCTGATGTCATGTTATTAGTTTATCTATAATTCCACAGAATTTCGAAGCTATAGAGATGGATACACATTTATGGCTCTGTAGAATTTATAACTTGATTCCAACCTAGTGGACTTGTTCATGTGTGCTTGACTGTGAAAATCATGAAACTGTTTCACCTGAATATGTTATAAAAGTATATATTTATATGAGGAAATTATTCATTAAAATAAATCTTTTCCTCTATTGCTTTGTACTTTTAAATTGGCGCTATGACATGCTTTTCAAAATGAGATTTCTCATTGTGCTTGAATATCACACAACATTGTGTATCTACCTTAGGAATATGTTATATTAACTTGTCTCATAGAAACAAATAAATACATGCTTATATTATTAGCAAAACCTTTTAGAACTTGGAACCACGAAGGGTATCTCAGCTGGTTTAAGTATTGTGCTTTTCACGGCAGACCTAGGTTCAATTTCTTTGGTGAGGGTCAATTGTTGCAGTGGAAGGTGGTGGGGATGAATATCCTTGGCTGGGTCTAGGAGGGTGAGGTGTAATAGTCTACATTGATGGGTTTACTACATATTCCATCCACAAAATGTGAGGAAGCATCCCTAGGTGATTGTTTTGTTGAAAAATAAGCCTCATAGAACTTGATATCATACTATTTGGTTTGTTTAGAAATGCCCATATGGCTAAGCTGTAAATATTGATAGGCATGTATGGTTGGGTAGGAATTTAAAACATGATCTTATTCCAGTGGGCTTTCTCTTGCTTACTTCAATGCTAAACCTATGGGGCTCTTTTTTTGCATCAAGAAATTATACTCGATACATAGTCTTGTTTCTCATTGACATTGTTATTCTAAGTTAGCACTATGTCATTGCTTTTAGGAGTTTTATGATGGTGCCCTCAACATTGCAAACTTTGTGTATGAATTCTCACGAAAATTATACTTTAATCCATCTAATAGAAAAGAAAAGATCAATACATATGTTCTTATCGAAACCTTACAAAACCTCAAAGATCCATGTTTTTAGTTTGTTTAGAATTTTGTAGAAGCCCAACCTATAGAGATGGATCCACATGTATGGTTCAATAGCGTATAGTAATAGAAGTTGATGCCATTGTAGTGGGATTCTTCTTGGTTACTCAAATATGAAATCTGCAAAGTTTATTACTATTAAGAAATTATATATCTCTATGAGGCAACTATTCAGTAAATAATCTTGTTCCTCACTTACTTTTGTACTTTTAAGTTGGTTTTATGACATTTGTCTTCGAATGAGTTTGTTGATTCTGCTATGATGTTTGCAAGAAATACATTTTCAAGTTCAAAGCTCAAGAATACAAATATGGTTCTTATCTTTCTTAGGATATATATTTCTTACACATAGATGAAAAAGGAAGCCTACTGAAATTGACATCCTATTCTATTTAATTCATAATATCACTATTGTTGTGCAAATGTTCATTCAATGTTGTTGTATGATCCTATTTTTGGTATGGATGAAAGCTTAAAATGTATTGTGACTACACAGTTGTCAATGATCAAAGCTCCTAGAGACAAAACATTAGCCTAAGAATGCAAACCCACCTCTTAAATCTATTAATAAAGGACTCAGTTTACTTTCATAATTGAATTTTAATAGTAATATAAATTAGTCCTTTATGACAATCTCCTTAGTGGTTGGGTCAATTAGTTGGTGCCACTATTTCTAGGATGTGGACTCTAATCTGGCACACTGTGCAGGTCCATGCCCTGATTCCCATGGAGCTTAGTCACATGACATGAGGGAACGTTACACAGAGGACTTGGAAATATGAGAATCTAATGTGGGACTGCAAATATACATGATTTTATTCTCCTAATATTACTTATATTATCAATGATCTGTGGAAAATATACATGAGTTGAAACTTCTTTTAGTCTACTAGATGGTAGAAATTGATAGAAAAATTAGACATACATAGTCTAAACACATATTTTTTTACTTTTCCATTGTTTACTTAGTGTTCTCCTCATGATGCACATTCAAATATTGATTGTATAATTAGCCAACTAGATTGACTTCCTCATGGTTTCTACTTCACCCCCTCATCCATTCTTGGTCACGACCATTAGGGCTTTGTGCCATGGATGGGAGCCCTCTCTACCAGCTGGAGAAAATCCTACTGATAGCCCTCTACTCATTGACGATTGAACTTATTTTCATTTATTATGTTGATCTCTTTTACCAATTTTTAACTTCTTTCCTTATTTTTGTCAAGTAGTATGCTAGTGTCCTCCACTTCTTGATATTGCTTCAAATCAATTTTAAGTAACTGGACTGGACATTTCACCAATTGACAATGCTTTGCTGCTACCCTCACCAAATGGCTTAATATTACTTCTACAATTTATTCTCATGTTAATGCTTGATTTCTATGCCATTTGGTATCACTATGGCCTCAACCACCTCCCTCTTTGGTAGGTTATCTCGCTTCAAAAACTTATGTAAGGCTATTGGTTTCTTCTTCCCAATCTTTCTTACTCCATCACTGTTTTACTTGGCCTCTGTAGTTGTCACAACCACCCTTTCATTTAGCAACGAATCTTTCTATCATTAAATCATTCATTTTAACATAAGATATAGTGGCAATTGAGATGATAAAACACCTTTTTGGTGCTCATATTGAATATCAGTAAATACTAAACATTAGGTCTTTGACAATTTTTTGAGGAGATAAAACAGGGCCTTGGGGTCAATTCTTACCTCTTGGTTTAATTGGGAATTAGCTAACCTATTTAAAATTCATATATTGATTTCATATATCACTTTGATCAGTCTCAAAATGAGTGTTTGAGAGAAAAGGTTGATCCCCCAAATCATTAGAGATGGCACAACCAACCCTCATATCTTGTACTTCTTTGTTTCTCAAGTTACTACTAGTATTATTAGTCATGGCATTAGTAGTATATATAGTAGGTCCTCCCTTGTATTGGAAGTTCAATGAGGGTCTCACTCTTGTTAGGCAGGCAACAACCCATTCTCCTTGTAAATGTGACTACACTTTAGAGGTCAGGCACAATATTCCTCTAGGTATTATTCTTCATTCTACATCCACATTAGACATTGCCAATGTTACATAGGGATACCTCAATACTTGGGTTCATCCAGGATTCCCTGATAAGTTAATCTAGATTGTGTGATCTTTCATTTGTGTTAGGTGGATGTGTATTTGCCAATGACCAGTCAAGAGATCATTTCCTCTAAGTGACCATGATACACACGAATGCCATAACATGTTGGATCCAGTTCTGAATCATCAATCCCGAGTTCAGTTTGTCATGGTTTTCTTCTTGCTTCTATTTTTTGTTTTTTGGTTCACTCTTACTCTATTAATAGTTTATTTATTTTATCCAATATAGCTACCATTAGACTTCCTTATTTGCAGTTGCACTGAGAGAATAAAGTTGCATTCTATAGCCCAGTTGGGGGTAGAGGTGATCCATCAACTCTTCATGCATTCGTGTATCGATGTATAATGGTGCATTGGATCTATTTTATGCATAGAATATGCCACTAACACACACCCATATAAATCCAGGTCTAAGATTCACCTCAAGTTTAGAACGCTAGAGGATCCACATCGGACTCAAATCAAAGTCCAAGATGCACCTCAGGTTTACAATACTAGAGGATGCATAGTGGATTCAAGAAAATGGTCCACATATCAAATATTGTTCGAGTTTTTGTGATCTAGTTCTTATCTTACTGAAGTTCATCTTCTTTTAAACTATTCAAATTTTGCTCATTTTTAGCAAACCAATGTTAAGCCTCAAATGTAACTCCATTCTTGTTAAGCATCTATGTTTTCACTCTAGCTTCGGACATTTGCATCAGCCACAAAGAAATATTCAATAATTCCATTTATCTTTTTAGTTCATGAGAGCTTCTCTACAACCTAGTATGACATAGATGTTTCTCGTAATGTGGGTAATGCTTACTTGGCATGTTCACATGTTGGCATGTTGGCTCTAAAATAATAAGCAAAAAACAAATTACATGTCTACAATTACAAACTAGCTTAGATCCATCAAGGTTTAACTCTGGATCATATCACTCAAAGAGCACAAATCTATTGAGAGGGATAAAATCCCTCGAGGTACAAATAGTTCCTTAAGTTTTACAATCTAAAACATTTTTGCATCTTAAGGGATTTGATATCACTTTCTGGACACTTGATAGATCCAAAGCTATAAGATGGATCTAGGTTGATAATTTCTCCAGCCGGGAATAATCTAGATTTTTTTGAGTTTACGCTTCTCTGATTTGAGAAATTTTTATATGATACTTCTTAATCCATCATATAATGTTTTTGAGATGATTTTTTCGAGCCAACAAGTGTGCCTCAAGTGTCCTGATGATGAGATACAGTTGCTAGCTCAAAACGTAGACTCAAAAACATTATGTGATGAATCCAAAGTATCATCTTAAAATAAAAACTATGTAGATGGTAAGGTAAATCCTAGTTGTAGTTTGAGTCCCACATTTTTTCTCAATATTAAGTATCAGACTATATTTGGAAACATAGAGTCAAAAACATTTTTTGATGAATCTCGAGTATCATATAATTTTTTTTTTTATCTAAATGGTAAGTAAATCCTGGTTTTATTTTGAGTCCCATTTTTTTCTCAATATTAAGTATCAGTTTACTTTTGGAAACGTTTCATGCTTGCCTCTTTTCTTGTCCCACTTTTTTTTCTCAATATTAAGTATCCGTTTATTTTTGGAAACATTTTATGTCTGCCTTTTTTTCATGGAATACATCCCAATTTAAGTGATCTGAATTTTGGTTTTTCACTGAGCCATTTTTTTAGTGAAATATTTATAGGGTCTCTTTTTTAAAATTTTAGTAAGGACGAAATTCGAATATTTTCATAATCATATGTAATTTCTTACATATGCTTCAAATTACATTTTCCAAGCACTAGATCAAAAGGAAGAAGGAACCTCTCCAAATTGGTCATAGAAACTATGTATGCAAAGCAATAAATAAGATGACTAATATTATGAATGTATGATTGAATTATTAAGCTATGAAAAGTTGGTACATTCAAATATCAGTAGATTGTTCTTCCAACCTTGTCTTGATTTTCATTTCTGTGCAAATGCCCCACTTTCCCATAAACAATTTGAAAAGTTCATACCGTGGCACATATAATCAGTCATGTATGGCTTGGATCTCTCTCTCACTGGACTCAACGTGTCATGTCTTCTTGCATTGTTGGCACCTTTACCTCTTACCTTATGAAGGGTGAGGGATTGGTTGTGTCATGCATATTTTTTTAAGTGTTAAACTATCAAATCAGTGTACCAAATATTGTAAAATTTTCCACCTCTTTAGTCTTAATAACCAAAAATACTAATTGTTAAGGAAAATTCATAAAATAAGTTCTAGACCACAGGGATGAGCATCTAGAAGAATACTAAACATCCCTTTCCTTTTTGTATGGGCTGATAAACCAAAGGTTTTACTGGACGTTAAAAAAAAAGAAAACAAATAAATCAATGCTTTAGTTACCCATCCACAATTTTTGTCTTCCTTTAGCAATTTGTCATTGACGGATGTTGCCTATATTGTATGGAAACATGATCCACACTTCCCAAATATCTATTTGGACATAAATGGAAAAGAGATCAAATTTTGAGTTTAGAATGCTTCTCTACTTGATTCTTACTATGCCTATAGGGTTTAAGGGGTTTGGTTGCTACCTCAAATGGTTTAAGTTACATTTTTATCTAAGTAGATGCATTTTGTTTTTTTTGTTTCGTTCAGGAGCTTATCATTAACTGCGAATATATTGGCCAGGTCAAAATTGAAAATATGTTGGGTTCATAGTCAGATTAGGACCTATACATCTTGATATACACAAGAATTTCTTAACACTTTCCCTTTTTAGTTTTTTCCCTGGGCTAAAGCTAAAGGGAGTCTAAAAGTAGAAACCATAATCGTTTTAAAGAGATCCATTCTTTGAAATGAAAGATATTGACAAGTTCCTAACTGATTTCTTTGTTCGTTTTGATACTAATACCTAAGGAAAAAATAACTAATTCCAGCTCAGAGGATGCTTCGAGTAATACATATTGAGTATGATTTTCCATGGCTTTCATAAGCTTTAGCAACTCTTACTAGTGACTACTAAAAAGCCATTTCTCATCTTCTGTTGAGTCTTAAGATAGTATTAATTTGTCTTTAAATTTGCATTCATATATTCCCTAAAACAATATCTCACCTTATGTTATCTGAATTATGATTCTTATGTTTTATAAATTAACATTCTTATATTTTACCTTTATTAGAATTCTCTTACACCCCCTCCTTCGATTTGCATCATTATCTTCCCCGAAATAATATCTTACCTTCTGTTATCTGAATTAGGATTCTTATATTTTCTAAATTAACATTCTTATATCTTACCTTTGTTATACTTCTCCCACACCCTCCCCCTCACCCTAGGTTACTTCGACCTTGCATGGTAAGAGAGTGGGGTTTCGTATCTTTTACATGCCCCTCTCCCTCCATGATCATACAACCAAATCCCCTCATCCTGTCTGATGACTCCAACAGTTAGTTGGTTCCTTGATGCCCAACAGTCACCCACGAGGATCAGGAGAGCTAAATAGTATCTCTACCTCCATCTCTCTCACTGTCTCAACACCAAGATTATCAGATTTCATGTCTTGGACTCTACCATGGTATAACTACATCTATAGTATATACCATTGCTATATGTATATATCTTTTCGTTATAGTTATACCTAGTAGTCTGCTTGGCTGGAAACTTATATTGCTACAATATTTTTTCTTTCTTTCTCTTGTCTTTAAGCATTATAGAGGAATTGCTAAGGAAATCCCAGGGTATAATTCACACTGGACATTTATTCTTTAGTCCCAATGGCCTACCTGTTTGGTCATTTATTGGACATTAATAAAAATATTTTATCTTATCTAGGACTATCTTATCTTATCTATTACTTGAAGGGTTTCAAGATTCAAAAACTCTAAAAAATATCTAACTCTTGACTGGACTAATTGGTTTGCCATAGGTTTCGATCAAGAGCTATGGCTTCAAATGTATTAGGTTTTCAGATTTTTGAAAAATATGGAGCACTTGACTACATCAATTGGGTTACGGCAGGAAACAAATTTTGATGGAGTGTTGAATGATTACAAAGAATGTTTCTTTTATTTCTTCTTTCCTCAGAAACACATAAATAAAAAAATGAAAGAATTTATTAGTCTGTAGGAAGATGTAGCAACTATTTTGATTCTTCAAGACATCTCAAAAAATATTGTATCCAAGGCACAAATACCTCTAACTTTTGGCCAGATTAGAATATTGCAAGTAGTACTTCCCCTTCTACAAAAGGATCTATTTTCAAAGTATTTAAAGAAAATTAATATGTGCCTCGATCACACACTATTGGAATGATCAAATGCTCTGGTTGCACATAAATACATTTCCATAAATCAGTTTACACGATAAAATAATGTGTCTAGTCAAAGGCTTCAAAAAATCCATATGTTCTACATTTAATAGCTCAGACAAAATTGTTTATATTTCTCCTCATATTTTTGTCATTATCCTTGAGAAGTTGTTCCTTCTAGCATCTTGTGCAGACATTTATCAATAGACATTTTTTCTCCAAGGACTTTTTTCGTCAAATTTTTGACAGGAAAATAAGGGGAACTCTTCCATTTATGGTTGATTGAATTAGACAGTCAACCGAGATGTGAAGGAATCTCTAAAAATGTTTATGGTGCATTGAGAGATATAATTAGTAATCTTTTGTTTGATAAACATAGAAGAGTCAAACGGTGGATTGAAACTTCGAATATTAACTGAAGAAAATACTTTCCAGAGTTTTATTACATTTGATTAGTATGCTTTGCTTGACATCGATCAACACCATAGGAAAGCTAACAGATAATGCCCAATTATTGCACCAAATCTTCACATATAGTTGGAGTACAGAGAATTTTCCTTTTGAATTTAGAGAAAGGCTACTACAACTATTAGAGAAGTTCTTTTCCAATCAAAAAGCATAATTAAACAGAGTAGATTCAGCATACGAATGAGTGATACATTTTAAGACTATACAGAGCTTTCAATTAAGGGAATTTTTTAATGACATAGAAAAATGAAGGCCAACAAGAAGGAAAGTCACTTCAAGAATCAGAAGAAATCCGTCTTGAGAATCTAAATCAAATTATTTCTCTTCGACATTGACTACAATGACTCTAGTAAGATTCCAGTGACTTTGGTAAGTTTTCAACAACTTAGATTGCATGTGAGTGTCAGATTCAACAACTTAGTCAATGATCAATGTGAGAAAGGCATTGATGTTGTAAATAGTTTTTTAGTATAGTGATATTCCATAGTAATTATTCCACCAATGGTTCATGTAATAATAGCCCCGTCTAAGATGAAAATGATGGATTATGTTTATCAAGCTTTGGTTCAATCCAGATAAGAGAAAGATAGATTTCTGCCCCTCTTTTCTATTCAAATAATAGGCATAACCTGCTATAACACCTTCATTGGGTGTCCCTTCAATCCAGGTAGGCCAACGTTATGGAAATCAAATTTGATTTTTCCTATTTTGAATAAACCTAGATATGTAGATGTTGCATTATTAATTAGCCTTTCCATTACTATAAGGTCTCGTTTGGGTAGAATCTGTTGGCATGGTCTCATTTTGAATATATTCTATAGGATTCAAAAATTCATCTCTATCCATGAAAGCCACCCATTGACATTATTGGTGAGCTCACAATGCACAATGGGAGAATCCATTCTCTTGGGTTTTAATCCATGACCACATATTTCTAATCACGTTGAAATAAACCAATGATTCTATCACTTCTATGTTTTCATCATTATTATTTGCATAAATAAACCACCTTCAAACACCTAAATAGCCATGGTACATGATCAATTCTTTGATAAATGGAGCTTTGTTCCAAAACATTGTGCAAGAATAGACCTGATGGATAGGACTAAGCATTTACATAGTTTTGGTGCTCATCACGGATTTAACTTCAATCCTAATTATAGATGAAAGTAAACCAATCTTGGATCTCCATACAAAAGCATTCAACCCTTAAATTTCTTGTATTTCGAAGCCATTAGGCTTATCACATTTGATCACTTATTGAGAAGCCACCAAAACCTTGGTCTTAGAAACATTGCTACCCAAATCCATGGTGTCCCATTTCATGAAATCCTTAGAACTAAGTAGATCAGTGTCCAAATTGGAACAAAAAGCATAGAAAATATTATTAGTATCAGACATCGTGCCTCTTCTCAGGTTCAATCCTTTGACGAACAAAATCACGTTGTCTTTTCTATTCAACTTGCAATTGTAACCTTCTATCACACCTTCATTGGGTGTTCCTTCAATCGAGGTAGGCCAAAGCTATGGAAATCAACTTTGATTTCACCTATTTTGAATAAGCCTAGATATGCATTATTTATTAGCCTTACCATGACTATAAGGTCCCGTTTGAGTACAATCTGTTGGCATGGTATAATTCTGAATATATTCTATAGGATTCAAAAATTCATCTATGTCCACGAAAGCTACCCATTGACATTCTTGTCAAGCTCACAATTCACAACGGGAGAATCCATCCTCTTGGGTTTTAATCCATGACCACATATGTCTACTAAGGTTGAAATAAACCAATGATTATATCACTTCTATGTTTTTACCACTATTCTTACTAGAAAGAAACCACCTTTGGACACCTAGATAGCCATGGCATATGATCGATTCTCTGATAAATGGAGCTTGGTTCCAAAGCATTATGAAATCATAGAACTGATGGAGAGGCATAAGCATTTGCATAGGTTTGGAGCTCATCACATATTGAACTTCAATCATAGATGCAAATGAAATTAAACCACTCTTGGATCTCCATAAAGAAGCCTTTGTTAGGCCCCTATACTACTAGTGTAACCCCTTATTATTATTAGTACAACCTTCTTATTATATTGATGTACCCATGTAGTGCCCATATTGTTACTATTGTTCCCCATATAAGCCCACTATTGTTATTATTGTGCCCTTACATTATTATTGTTATGTCGGCTCTCATTATATAATGACCCCTTAGACTCCTATATATAGAAAGGAGGTCTTTTCATTTGTATCATCGAATAATTGTTCATTTATGTAATGTAAAGGAGGTTTCCCCCTCGAAGAGGCTAAGGTCTAAGGTGTTGATCTATCTTTTCTATCTTTTCTTGAGCTGGTTTCATAACATTTGGTATCAAAGCTTTGGATTCTAGGGTTTCACTACTCCAAACAGGTCATCGTGGCATTTTCTCTATAACTTTTTTTTGTGACGTTTCAAAAGCTAAAAAAAAAAACCCATTTAAGAAGAAATTGCGCTAAATCTCAGGACCAAATTTTGGAGTTGTTCGTGCTATACTTGCGGAGATATGATCTAAGGAAATTAGTCTTCTTGTAGACTCCTAAATTTCATTCCAAACAGGTCACCGTGGAATTTTCACTATAACGTTTGTTCTTCGATGTTTCAAAAACTAAACAAAATACCCGTTTGAGAAGACATCGCGCTGAATCACAGGTCCGAATTTTAAAGCTTTCTGCACTATATGTGCGTAGATATGATCTAAGGAAGTTGGTCTTTTTGAAGACTCCTGAATTACATTCCAAATAGGTGACCTGGCGAAAATCATCATAACCTTTTCTCTGAGCATTAGATTGAAATTTCCTAAGGTGTAGAAAGAGGATGGACTGTAGTTTCTTGTATATATTCTTTAGAGCCAAAGGTCGAAATAGTGACACATGGCACGTCGTACAAGTTCACTCTACTGAGGTAGCCTATAATCAGGTCACTATGGGAGATTTTACATAACTCTTCATTGGAGAATCCAATTGGGATCACACTTGTGGCATTGGAAAGAGGACACTGAGTGATACTGCAAGTCACAATTTTAGAACTTAAAGATCCAAAAGTACAGAGTTACAGTCGTTTCAAGATCGAGCTCCTAAAATCAAGAAAAAGCAAGATGAGAAAGTTTGGTGGCAAGGATCCAGTAAATTGGATACTTCAGATGGAGCAATATTTTGATCTACATGGTGTACCATTGTTACAAAAGGTATGTATTTCATCTTCATATTTAGAACCAGATCAATTTTTATGGTATAAAGGGCTTTGTTCTCGTAAAAAACTTGTTAGGTGGTCAATTTTCACAGAGGAAATGATAGCACATTATGAGGATACAAAGAGCAACACCTTCTTTAGAGCAACACCACAACAATTGGAAATAGTAAAAGGGCTTTGTTACAT
>APFE030417687.1:134164-160908 GCA_000404065.3 Pinus taeda
AAACCATCACGTCCAATACCATGGACCAAAAAACCATCGATCCAATACCATGGACCGAAAAACATCACGTCCAAAAAAACATGTGCGAAAATCATGCACAAAACCATAGGTGGGTCCGCCCATCCTAACATAGCATCCAAAACCAAAATTTTCTGGGGCGCTGCCCCAGACCCCATAAAGTGGAGTTACGGGTACCCCTCAAACCCCCTGTTAACTATGTGGAAAGAATATAACATAACCCAACAATTAGCAACAATATTCAAGTGATTTTTGTTTTGATGTTCCCTGATAATAAATTCAACCCCATCTTTCTTAAGGTGATATTTATGCTCTCTTCTATAAAATAATGCATCACAATCATAAAGATAAGGACTTCCTAATACAACTCCACATATGTCTACTAGAACCACATCTAATTCCACTTCATCAATGTAATTAGCTGTAATGGAAAATCTTAATCGACACTACTTTGTGACTTTTATCTGAGTTGATTTATTTATCCATCCTAAGGGGTAAGGTCTTGGATGATTCCGTGTCTCCAAACCCAACTTTTTACCTAAATATTCAGATATTAAATTGGCCTATGATCCAATTTCAAACATTTTATCTATCTTTGTGTGCTTAGAAGTTATCCTTATGCTAAATAATTCAACCCTTTTATCCTCATTTGAAGGATTTATGTTTGATGAAGATGCAATAGTATTCGAACTTCAACCAGTGTCATAAGTTTTACCTGTCATAACTATGGAAATTATCCTCCTTTCATCACTTGAATCAAAACCTAGATCTTACTGGACTACTAGAATTGCCTTCTTTTCATCCTTCTCCTTAAGGAACTTTTTGCGCTTAAGTTCTGGATGAAGATTCCAGCACTTAGATTCATCATGACCGATTCTTTGGCAATGAGAGCAAGTAGGTATTTCCTTCTTAGTTATCATTGATTTCTTTCTCTTCAAATTGTTCTTCCCTTTACTATTATTGGAATCCTTGATTTCCAACTCTTTGGATGATTGAGATGAAAACTTGAATGGTTTTCCACTTGATTCAATATGTATGGCTTGAACACACACTTCATTAAGATCATTAGGATTAAACATTAATAATGTATGCTACAAATATGAATGTAAACTTCCAATGTATTTTAATAAAGTATCACATGTATCCAATGAAATACCAACCGCCAATTCTTTCTTTCTGAACTCCTGAGTAAACTCCTGAACAATCTACCCTTTACCTTGCCTCAAATGTTGCCAATCAATAATAGCTCGCTGCATGTATCCTAAAGGATAGAATTTTTTCCTAAGAGCTTTTAAAAACTTAGACCATAAAGAGATGACTTTACCTTTATGCTTTACATCTATCTAAGTTTTACTTTCCCACCAGATTAAAGTTGTTCCCACCATTCTAATTGTAGCTAACTAAATTTTCGTTTTATCGTCAGAAATGTTCTGAATACAACAATACACTTCTAGTTGTTTAATGTTATCTAGCTTTCCGGGATTCATTTTGCCATCATAAATAGGTAACTCAAATTTTACATCAATTTTCAAAAGAGATGTTTTCTTAGGTTTCTTTTATGTTTCTGATTTTGCACTAGAAGAAGAAGAAGAATAAGATGATGATCGAGATGATGGGGGTGAAGGTGGTTTATCAACCTTGTCTTTACCTTTCTCCGTCTTAATCTTTTTTGAAGAAGAATCTACATCTCCCACCTTCTTATCTTCGTAGAGTTCTCCCAGCATCTACTGCATCATCAAGAATGCTTGCTGAAACTGTTCATCACTCATCTTAGTTTCTGGCATTTCACCTGCATTAGATCCTATCATGGTCAACTGATGAATGACTCTTCGCTTTCCAATCTCTAGATCAATCTCCTTGAGGATTCCTTCTCCATGTTGCGACTTCGACCTAGTTAACATTCACTGACAAATTCTACAAATGAAACCTGCTTTCATACCAAATTATATGATCTGAAATGATCATATGTTAAAACTAAAGTAGAATTGATTAGGCCAACAGTGAACTGAATGTTAACTTAAAGTGCTCAAAACTGTGAGAATTGCTTGAGAAGAAATACTTTAAGAGAGATGATAAACATAAGAAAGATGTAAAACAGAAGTGAATGCAACAAATACACAATGATACTAGACAACAAGATTGATTACGAAGTTTGTCCCTAATGGACTATGACTTTGGGTCTGCTCTCAAGACAGGCGACCGCTTTATTAGGATTGAACTTGAGGAGGTCAATTACACAAAAAACTGACCAAAATGAATGTGTACGCAAGAACTTTTGGTCACTATAATAAGAAATCTCTTTGAACCAGCTTTCCAACGCCTATCACGGTTCCTAATTGTGACTCTAGATGATCATGTTACACTGAAAACAAAACAACCTATATCCTCCAGAACCTGCACATAAAAATCAAAACCACTACTCCTTCCTTCAATGACTGAATTGAGGATTTATAATGTTTTGGATGCATTCTTACTTCTTCTGTCATGGATTGGCATGAACTTCTTCTAATTTTGGTCACAAAAGCTCAGTCTAGTTATGATTTGCCACCTTAGGATTAGGTTCCATGGTCATCAAATTAGTTTTAAGTGACATAATAACCAAAAACCTATTTTATCACTTTGGATAAGAGAAAACCATAGGTGGTTTCCTAACTAGGCAGAATATATGACTATCAACATGTGACCAGCCATGGTCTAATTGCAGTCTGACACCCGGTGCTAGCTCCCGACGGTTTTGGCTAACACTCTGGCAAATGGCGTGGAACAACTTAACTATTCCACGTGAACAAGGCTACCATGCCACCTAGCCATTATCTCCAGCGGTTCTGGTGCAAACACCAGGCGGGCAACTATCTGTGATTTGTTCATGTGACAGTTCATGTGATAGCTACCGTTACAACCTCCGCCTAGTTATCCTGTCCATCACGATCAACTGTAACCTCTGCTTGTTTAAACTGTAACCTCCGCCTGCTAGTCCTATCTAGTCACATGCATATGGTTCTGATGTGGTCCAAACCCCGCGGTCAGGGACTATTATATGGTTTATTTTCAATGCTTATGTTATGCAATAGCCCGAGAGGGTTTTCAACTTAGGGTTATGCTGTTTTAATATATTTTTAATACATAGGTTAGATCAATCTAATGCATGGTTTCCACCTTAGCATTTTAGGGCTAGGTCTTAGGTTAGGGTTTTTCATTAACATCATTTTGTTCTAAAATAACCATTTACAACAAATTTTCACAAAGTGACATTTGCAACAAATTTCACAAGACGAAAAACCCATCGACAACCAAATCCTGGGAAATGGATGACAACCACATGTCGACAACCATATCCTGGTGAAACTAACGACAACCACATGTTGAAAACCAGGTACCAAACCATTTTGCTGAACACCATGAAAACCATATACATTATCAGACAACCTGAACCATAAACATCACTGTCGAACTTGACAACACCGGACCTGAATGCTGACAATGAAACTAAACATGTGCAACTGATCTGACGAGATCCTCCTAGATCAGTGTGTGTGGTACTCTTTGGGGCTACCTAACCCATCTAGTGCTTGGTACTAGTAACTGACTACCAAGAAGCTAAAGACTCGAATTCTCACATGGGACGAAAGTACTTTAGTGGCAAAAATCTAGGGCATCCATTCCCTATAGGTGACGATGCAGGAAACACTTGAACCTCAGTCCCATTACCTTGGTTGATTCTTCGGTTGCTGGAAGGTGTGACTAGTTCTTTTAAGATGTTACCCTAGGACCCATCAGAATATATCTTAGCAAGGCCCAGTTACTTTAAGAGTGGTAAGGGTGATTAGGTCTACATAGGATTTTTATTATACACAAGGGAAGGTAACCTTTGATAGTTTTTCTTTGTTTTATGTGTGTGATCTTATTTCATTGATACTTATCTCCTTCCCTCACCATATAAAAAGAAACACATTCTCTAATCAACACCATAGGGGGCCCCATGACTCCCCGTTAATGTAGACGTTTTTTAAAACCCCCCATTACCAGGAGGTGTGTCAAGACTCCTGCCATTTAGGTGTAGAGGACATCATGTAGCCACCATTATTGTATCTTCCTTTTGGTGCATCTTTTCTCAAGACCCCTCCCCATCAAAGTACACCCTCCACCACCACAGAAGGGTGCCCATGTGATATACCTTTTGGGAGCTCACACACCACTCCCCTAGATAGTCCACAAGTCACCTACCAAGGTGGTTCTCCTAAAAATAACCCACAAAGGACCCCTTTGCATATAGCTATCAAAAATCATTTCACGATGGTAGGTAACTCACATATCCTATTTTTAGCTTCTTTAAACCTATTGGATTTAAGAAAGTAGACCAATGAACCAATTGCCCATGGCCAGAATTGGCTAGCTATGCCCACCAATATTCCATTGAACATTCCAAAGTTTGAAGGAAATAGGGTGAAGACCTAGGAGACCATGTCATGAATTTTCACCTATGGTGTTTGTCTAATAGTATCATTAACAATACTATTAGATTACGACTATTTCAATGCACCCTGACTGGGCCTACAGTGAAATGCTATATTGACCAGCCTTCTGCATCACACAGAAACTTTATCTCACTAGCTACAACTTTTCTCACCTTCTTCTAGCTCCCGTTCTACCACGTTTTGTGTCTAGAACTCCTCACCCACTTCAAAAAAACACCCGCTACCTACATCTCAGATCATATACATGAATGGCAAAAACACCGTAGCCTGTGAAAAATTCAGTTTGAAGATAAATACCTCTTCGAATTTTTCTTGAGATCCATCACATCATAAATCTCCAAAGATGTGGCAAATTCATCTCTGTAGATTGAGGAAGAATCCATTAGTAAAATGCAACAATTGGAGCTTATTTACACCCAGACTAGGTACATTTATCATGTGCTTCTAGACACTTTATGCCTACAAACTTATAAAGAGATCCCAAGTGCATCTAACACTGCTAATGGATTGATTGGGTCCATCACCTAAAACCAACTCAGCAATAGCTACCAGTACAACTGATATTCTTTTAATGGCCAAGCATTCGATGTTATGCAAAACACACCACCATTGCAACATACAGGATACTACCCCAGTCAACCCACACCTATGCAAAATATGGTCAGTGGGGTTAACCAATATTATCCCCCTCATGGAGGCTCATATCCTCCCCCATAAGGAAGCTAATACTCCTCTAGGAATATAGATGTAATTTCCTCTTCCTATAATCCATACGTTAATTAGGGACAAGGAAACCAGTATTTTCCTTTCCCTGCACAACAACATAATAACCCACCAATGCAAAATAATGCAAGGGTGAATCTAGTGCAACTTTCTCTGACTTAATAGCAACAATCAGAATAACAGTTGAATCCAACTGACCCCCCAAAATTTTCTAAGAAAAAACTTAAAAATAAGCCAAAGGGAGAACTCGAACAAGGGGGCAAAAACCAACAACAACCCCCATGGGCACCGGGAAGTGGAAACTCTAACCAGAATCAAAACCAGGGATTGACAGACAATAACCCATAGAAACAAGGCAAGAACAAAAGTCTGTAGACTAATCATTCGTGTGCTATCTGTGGGGAACTTGTTCATCCATCAGGGAGTTGTTAACACTTAGAAATAGTCACCTCACTCTTATCCATCTAGAGGGAACCCCCATAACAATTCTGATCATGACATTTTCATGACAAGAGAAGATATCCTCCTACAAACACAAAATAGACATTATGAACCTCCCCCAAACACAATCTATCCACCTCAACCACGGAAATACCTACAGGGTCGTTGACCATTTCTCAACCTTCTATAGAATCTATGCCTAAAATGGTTAAAGGACCTTTGTGGTGCACAAGACATAACTCAAAAGCAGCTCATAGCTACAACATAGTTGATGACTCAGCACAATCACCATAAACCATGTCAGCATTAGAGGTCCCGCAAACATTCCCAAACCAACATAAATCCTTACTTTCCACCCTATCCACAATTCACGCATCTGATTCTTGCCTAATGGTCTTCGATTTGGATAAATCTGTTCCACATCTACCATTAGTCATTGCTTTCCAAATTCCAGTCTCAGTCCAAAACATTAACATTCATCATTGCATTGTTGACAAATGGGCCTACACATATATCATGTCCAAATATGTTTGGTAGAAACTGGGATCCCCCAAATTGAAGCCTTCTGACATCACACTTAGAGCATATTACAGGCGCCCTTCTGCTCTCATTGGCCTATACCCTAGCGTACTAGTTAAGTTGGCTAGAAAAATTGTGTTAATAGACATCAAATTACTAGATGCCCAATTGGATTACAATATCCTACTAGGCTAAAGCTACATGTATGAGATGTTAGCAGTCGCCTCATCAGTGTTTATAATAATGATGTTCCCTCACGATGGAAAAATCATTACTATCGATCACCTCACATACTATGAGAAGGAAACCTTACCCATGCCTGATGGTGTGTTACCCTTAGTCTCATCTTCTCACTAGTTGATCACTACTTACACCGAGATCAACCCTGGCTAGTTTAATCCATCAACACTCCCAGGGACATTCCTTGGAGACCCTCCAGTGAAATAAGAAATTTCCCCAAACACCGGAGCACTACTGTGCATAATAACCTCATGAAGCACCACCCAAACTCAAGAACCAGTTCTGGATGCTAACAATGACATTGTTACAAATATGACCTTCTTACCTAATTCCATCACTCATTCACCCTTCTTATATCCCCCACTTCGTTCTGTCTCACACAAAGTCATCACAACACTCACATTGCCCCATATGGCTCTTGCGATATGGGTACGATATTTGGCCACACAGGCCACGTTAGTAAGCATAGATATCACCGCAACAGGCATCAATCCTATTCCTCCTCAGGATAAAGTGACACCCCAAAAAACACCTACTCAAGTAGTGCCCACACCAAAAGCAGTGCCTACACTGGCACCAGCCAGTGAAAAGACAAGGGATAAGAGAAAAGGTAAAAAGGTAGAAGCATCAAACACTCCCTCCTCTAGGGTCCCTTAACCCTGTGCATTGTGTGAAATAGTAGGGAACCCTACCAATAGGTGTCCTAAGTTAAAAGAGCTCAAATCTATTCTACATGCCCCAAAAGCGCTAGTGAACCCTTATCCCCCTGTCGTAGAAAAGAGCACACCCACACCTCTTAAGGTCTTGCACACCAACCATGCATGCACCATCTACAAAGAGTACAAGAATTATACTAATCATTACCCTAAAATCCCTTGATCTAGAGATATCTTAGGTGAAATCATCAAATCTAATAGCCCATTACTCTCTAGAGAGGATGGATCCACAAAAAATATTACATCATAAGGGAAGAAGCTTCTTGCTTCTATCCCCCATCTGGTCCATGAACCTCCCACCATGATAGGAGAAACCTTGAACTAGCAACGATATTATCCTCACCCACTTGCACATTGTGCGACATACGAGATCATTTGATCAACAAATGCCCGAATTTAAGGGAATTTAACTAAATATATTTGATACCCCACATCACTCAAAGCACAAGACCTAGGCACAGGTGTCACACTTATCAAATTTGTGTAGGAAATCATCATGTGTGACATTGTCCCCATATTTCTTGATTCTATTCTTTGTTAGGATTCATGCAGTGATTTATCACTGAGAATTTCAATTTAGTCAGATTAGATATCGAACCATCAAATCATTCACCACCATCAGGGACTGAAGCATCTTTATTCTATGTGTGCTTGAGGAGAAACGATAGTGAATAATAAGGCAAAGCCCTCGTCATTTCATGCCCTCTCACCAACATCAATCTAGATCAAACAAAAAATGATCTAAGACCACCTAGCACTAAAGATCACCCATCATGTGCTCCCTATATGATAAACCTAACCATTTGGTGAATGAATGTTTCAAATTGAGTAAGTTCAATGACATATTTCGTATAGTGGTCCAAATTCCACACAAGCATCTTTCCAACGAAGAGAAAATCACACGTTGTTATTATCACATCTACTCTCAATTCCACCACACAAGGAAATGGTAGTACCTTCCACATTTTCACATAGAAAGAGTAAGGCCAACCCACAACAAGAATCCATGTCACGCCAATACTAAGGCCCAAAGATGGATACCACGATAAGATTTTACATCCCATGATGACGACAAGGCATCAACATCTCATATTATGAGTAGTATTGCCTCCCATACTATCTACATAGTTAGTTCTGATATGGTATGTGGTATTTGTACCAATACCTCTCATAGCACTGAGGCATTCCCTATCTTACACACATTTCAGCAGCTTAGGATTTGTTAGGCCCCTATACTACTAGTGTAACCCCTTATTGTTATTAATACAATCCCCTTATCATATTGTTGTGCCCATGTAGTCCCCATATTGTTATTATTGTTCCCTTACATTATTATTGTTATGTTGGCTCTGATTATATTATGACCTCTTAAACTCCTATATATAGAAAGGAGGTCTTGTCATTTGTATCATCCAAGAATTTTTCATTTGTGTAATGTAAAGGAGGCTGCCCCCTCGAAGAGGCTTATTTCTAAGGCATTGATCTATCTTTTCTATCTTTTTGTGAACTGGTTTCATAACATTTGGTATCAGAGCTTTGGATTCTAGAGTTTCACTACTCCAAATAGGTCATTGTGGCATGTTCGCTATAACTTTTTATCTACTACATTTCAAAAGTGAAAAAAAAAAAGAAAAAACATTTGAGATGAACTCACACTGAACCTCGGGTCCGAATTTTAGAGCTTGCCTCACTATATTTGTGGAGATTTGATCTGAGAAAGTTAGGGTTTTTGCAAGCTCCAAAGTTTTCAACTAAAACAGGTCATCGTGATATTTTCACCATAACGCTTTTGTTACGAAGTTTCAGAAGCTAAAATAAAAACCCATTTGAGAATAAATCATTCTAAACACCAGTTCCGAATTTCAGATCCTGTCTCTCTATAGTTTTGGAGATATAGTCTGAGGAAGTTAGGGTTTTTGCAAACCCCCAAATTACATTCCAAACAGGTCACCTTGGGAAAATCGTCATAATTATCTCTTTGAGCATCAAATTGAAATTTCATAAGAAGTTATAAAAAGAGGATGGACTTTAGGTTCTTGTATGTATTGTTTAGATCGATAGGTCAAAACAGTGACACGTGGCACTTCATACAAGTTTGCTCTTCTGAAAAGGTATATAATCAGGTTATCTTGCGAGATTGTGCATAACTCTTTCTTTGAGAATCCAATTTTGATCAGAGTAGTGGCATTGGTAACAGGACATAGAGGGCTACAGTAGGTCGCAATTTCAAAACTAGAAGAATCAAAATTACAGAGTTATAGTTTTTTCAAGATCGAGCTCCTAAAATCAAGAAAAGGCGATATGAGGAAGTTTGATGGCAAGGATCCGGTAAATTGGATATTACAAATGGAGCAATATTTTGATCTACATGAGGTGCAGTTGTTACAAAAGGTACATATTGCATCTTCATATTTAGAACCAGGTCAATTTTTGTGATATAAAGGGCTTTGTTCTCGTAAACCACTTGTTACGTGGTCAATTTTCACGAAGGAAATGATACCACATTATGAGGATACAAAGAGAAACACCTTCTTTAGCCAATTGATAAATCTCAAAAAAAAGTGTTTAATCATAGAACACATTGAGGACTTTCAAAAATTGAATATAAGGGTAAATGATATTCCAGAGAAGTAAAGTATTGATGTCTTCATAGGTACTTTAAAGGATAACATTCAACATGAGGTTCGTCTTTGGGAACCTGATTCATTGGAGAAGGCATTCAAGTGGGCAAGAAAAATTGAAAGCGAAATTATGGAAACAAGGAATCCCACCACTCATGACTATAATTATGGAAGTGTTTCTTCTCCTAGCCTTCCAAAACCTACCAGGTTTACACCATAACAATTGGAAGAAAAAAGAGAAAAATGACTTTGTTAAAATTGTGATAAAAAATGCACTAAATGTCATAAGTGTGGTGAGAAAAATTTATTTTACATAGAGTATGAAGAGGATCAAGAAAAGGATCAAGAAACATCAAAAGAAGAGGATATATGCTAGGATCGAACCCTAGGTAAAGAAGAAATGAATCTGACCATATCTTGTAAAGCATTGGCAAGAATTACCACTCCTCAAACTCTCAAGATAGAAGGACACATCAAGAAGAAAAAGGTTCAAGAAGTGAAAGATCAAATTGAGAAAGATGAAATGAAACAAACCATATCTTGTAATGCATTGGCCGGAATTACCGCTCCTCAAACTATCAAGATAGAAGGACATATCAAGAAGAAAAATGTTCAAGAAGTGAAAGATCACATCAAGCATCAAGAAATGAATCTGACCATATCTTGTAATGAATTGAAAGAAATTACCACTCCTCAAACTCTCAAGATAGAAGGACATATGAAGAAGAAAAAGATTTAAGCAATGAAATATTACATTGAGCATCAACAACAAGTTCTCCAACTTTTAAAGAATAATGCCACTTTGGTGCAAAATCAAATGAAACAATAGGTAGATCAACATCGCAGTGAAATAAGTTTTGATGTAAGCGATTGAGTATTTTTACAGCTACATCTCAAGAAAGCTATTTTTGAGAAGGAAATTTTGGCAATACTACATGCACTTAAGAAATGGGTCACAAATATGTTGGGTTATGACTTTGAAATCATCTACAAAAAAGGGAAGAAAAATTTTGTTGTAGATGCACCCTCAAGAAAGGATGAGGATGTGGAAGCATTCTTTTGTGCTATTTCTATTATCCAACCAGATTGGATAAATGAAGCAATGGATGAATGGAAAAAGGATGATGAAGTGTGGCCACTCCTTCAAAAGTTGCAGAAGATCCCAATTCAAACAATATTGCCATAACTTAATGAGGAAGGAGAAATCATATTGGAACCTGGAGCAGTCACAGAAACAAGAACCTGACAGCTATGAAATCGATCAATTTCAGAGTATCTCACCAAGTGGAAGAACTTACCCACTGAAGATTCCACATGGAAGGACAAGAATTTTATACAGAAGCATCAAGGACCACTCAAACATTAAGTATAACATTAAGTGTAACCGCTTATTGTTATTATTAAAACCCCCTTATCATATTGTTGTGCCCATGTAGTCCCCATATTGTTATTATTGTGCCCTTACATTATTATTGTTATGTTGGCTCTGATTATATTATGACCCCTTAGACTCCTATATATAGAAAGAAAGTCTTGTCATTTGTATCATCCAGGAATTGTTCATTTGTGTAATGTAAAGGAGCTTTCCCCCTCGAAGGGGCTTATTTCTAAGGTGTTGATCTATCTTTTCTATATTTTCATGAGCTAGTTTCATAACAGGATTTAACATCAACATCCTATTGAGGAAGATATTTTTCCCCTTCTACACCCACAAGAATGCAAGAACATCCCCCCACACAACATCAACTCGCTATAACCAAAATCCTACCACCGCCCAATGCTAACGACATTCAACATCATATACCATTCATTTTCTCACTTGTAGGAACCATGATTCATGCCATATGCTCATCATTTTTTTGTGTCGAGACCACAAAATCCACCTTAATAGTTGTAACACCACCGACAATGTAAAACCATCCAATCTGCACTTTGTTAAGCTATCTTGGTTCTACGACATCAAGCAATAAATAATATTCTTACTTGTCGACCAGCACAACCAGGTCTAAACCTCAACTTCAAGACCTGGCGCAACCCAAGTCAACAATAGATAATATTTTTCACTCAGATGAGGATATTTTAGAAGCCATGAGGGAACATAAATATCCTTGGGATGCCATGCACCATCGTTTGTTTTTTCTGCCTAAAAAAACATGTGTTCCCGATAGCACACAAACTCAGCATATTTGGATCATTGAATCAAAATATTTCCTCCCACCAAGGAAGGTCGATTGGCTCAAAAATCCTATCCCATCACCTAATGCATTTGTGTAAGGGGACATGTCCAACATTTCACCTACCATAAACTTAGGTGAATATTTTAAGAAAAACTAGAAAAGTTGAAGAGATCTCCCTGGGGGCAGCATTCTCTCTAGAAGAAATAACCTCATATATATCCTTGTTCCAAGAATACAGGGATATTTTTGCATGGGATTACTCAAAAATGCCAAGTATCAGTCCCACAATAATGGAACATCACATTGACATGTGGCTTGATTCCCATCCCATTTGATAGAAAGAATGTCAATTACATCCTTCAAAGGGAACAACAATCAAACAGGAAATCAATAAACTCCACAAAGTTGGGTTCATCCACTTGATTGCTTACACATCTTGGGTTTCTAACCTTGTACCCATCATGAAAACATAGGGAACAATTCACGTTTGTACTAATTTTAGGGATCTAAACAAAGCATGCCCTAAAGATAATTACCCAATACCATTTATAAACCAAGTCATCGATGCTTGCGCCAATCATGAGGCCTTATCCTTCATGGATGGGTTCTCTCGGTACAACCAAATTTAGATTCACGATACAGATCAATAAAAAACCACATTCATGACCCCTTTGGGTAAATTTGCATACCAAGTTAGGACTTTTGGTCTTAAAACCTCGCTCTAGTTGACCGCAAACAAAAAGAAATGCTCCAAAACCTTTCTCTAACCTCTACAACTCAATGGTGAAAATGAAGTGATGTTCGGCCCCTTAGCCCTATTTATCACCTTTTTCGCCATTTGTTGGAGTCCATTTTAGAATCCTAGGAAATTAATTGACAAAACTAGAAGAGAGAGAAGGATCAGTACCATGCCATATTCATCATGGAAGTCTTTGTTCTAGTAAATGCCAAAGCTCATTTTTGGGCCCATTGCACACTCAAAAATTCATCTCAAGTACTCCTCTAGTTTTTCAATTCATATTATTCAACCACTCACAGATTATATGTATTTTTTAAATAGATTCTTTCACTTGGGGTATTGGTCATGTATATTGTAGGCACATCGCACAAAATCCACTTTGACCAACACCCCGAGAGGAAAATAACAGAGTATGTATCATTCTCCACTTAACATGATAGGCTTCCTCCTAAGTTTTGCATATCCTGACATCTTTTCTCCAAAATCCACCATAGGATCCCTCATCTCAACTATGTTTATCACCATTTTTCCTTGGTATATGACAAACATCATCACTAGTCGATAGAGCCCTCCCACTCATGGCTCGCTTCATGTTTGTAGACCCCTCTTCACTATCAGGAGCCATGGCCACTTACTGTGGCCTAGGAACCACTCCACTTACATGCCTTGAAGTTCAGCCTCATTATGTTACACTCATCGCACATGCACCCCTTTCCCGGGCCATCCCTGGTACTTTACGAAAGATTAGGACATATGCACCTTCGCATTCTACATTTGGCCTATCATTCACCCATATTGCATAGCCCATCTATGTCGCTTCATCCACCTCACTGACCCAACCCAGAGACCCACCAATGGGGCCCCCTCCCTCAGAAGAAAGCACCATACCTCCATATAGGTCACCATTATTATGCGACACCTATCTCCGTGTCTATACATTCAAATCACCCTCATATTGTTTTGGAAAGAGTACAAATAAGTTTTTTAGGAAAAAGACTCCCACCCACATTTGTTTTATTCATGTCTTTTACCCAGTGGTAGTTTCTAGTCACCCTTGGTCATAGCTTTCACATCACCCATATTCATTTACCATCTTCATTCCAATCAGAACATACTCACACCCAATCTAGAAATTCTACCGACTCTACGACCATCCCTATTAGTAAAAAAAAATTGGCTGCTACCATTTGCATAAAAGATTTGTCCTCGGGCTAATTGTCCATATCCTCTTATATCGTCATCTCTCACTGGCATGCCTTATCTTACCCACACTATTACAATATGCTTACATATCAAATTGATTCCCCAACACAACATCTCAAATGGTTAACTCTCCTTTCCTGTTGACCTCAACGTTCGTATTCCAAGATAGGGGCAGTACCTTGGATACTCCCACTTTGAAGGAATATCCTCAAGTGGCATAATGGGAATCACTATTACACACTTATGTCATTCGTCCCCTTCATATTCGACACCAACACAAGATTTCATGTCGAGGTGGTGTCATACTTAGCCACCATTGTAGTTCTTTCATTTATTCTAAGACCCCTACATCACTAAGCACCTCAACCAACAGTGCTTACACCATGATACAAGGGAGGTACCTGAAGTCAAAGACCCATGCATGCTATAGCACCGCATTCAACAATGCTTCACCTCAGTTATGCATGGGGGAACCAAATTTAGTCTATTTGACTATGAAGCACCCTTGAGGGCATCAACAATTATCATCATCAGCCATCAGCACGTGAACCACCATAAAGTTGACTGGACAAGACCACTCCCTATCTAATTGTAATAATTAAAGATTAGTCATCATAAAAATCATGGAACATACCTTCCTTGTATAGACACATTTTTACACTCTTTAATCTTTCACCAGAGCATGGTTACCATTTATAATTAGTCAATGGGTTTTTGTACTCACATCCATGACAAGTTATCCTCTCTCTCAAAAATTTGATCAGACTCTCTTTCAGAAAATAAAATGTGATGTATTTCAGCTATATGTTTTCTCCTAACCTCATATATCAGTGGGCAACTGTTAGCGCCAAAAAATAGTAAACATGTTTGCACAATCCAAAAGACACTAAAAGGTGCTCAAAAGAATGCACGGGTGAAGCTTTTCCAGCTGAATACATCATGAAATTTAAAATTAAACTTGTCTTAAGGTGCAAAGTTTATAAACATAAAAATAATTGATGGTGCATTGTTATTTCTTCGATAGCCACGTGCGCGCGAAATAACCCTTGAAATTCATGTGGTCATAGAAATGGATGACTAAACGATTCGGGACCACTCCACACACTTGGGGCCGATCCTCTGACATGAGCTCAGTCCAGTATAGCCAAAATTAGAGTTGCCCTGAAGATATGTAGCCCTCAATGGAATCATCTTGTCCTATCCATGTGTCATTCTCATACATGAACCAAGAAGGGGGATATGGATTCAAAAATTCTATATAAATAGGCCATGGCAGAGCCAAAATATGAGACATTGTTATGCTGGCCAAATTACCATGAGAGCAAACCACCATTCTATTGTTGAAGCTAAAGAAGCTAAGAGCACTAGCATGCTAGCCATATTTCTTCTAAAAATTTTATCATCCTAGTAAGAAAAGAGGAATCCACCATTAGAGAGTCTTCATACTTCTTTGAGAGAGAGGAGAAACTTCCAAAGAGATTGAGGAAAAGAAACCCCCTTGCTGAGTATTTTTTAGCACCATAGCTCAAATAATACAATTCAAGTGTCTAAGATTCATCTATTCTATTCAACCTCTACTACCAGCAATCAATAAAGGGATATTTATCCATTATTTCGTTGACTTTTTTGCTCCATTGAGCATTGTTTGTGTATTTACCTCTTTGTTTAGTTTATGTTTATGTATGCATCATTTCCACTATTTACAATGTTGTGTCTATTTAAGTCTTTCCACTAACAACACCAATTTTCACTATGATCCTTTGTAGGGAATAATCAACTACTAAGGAGGTGTCTTTTGGTACACCATTGCCACAAAAATACTACCACAAGCTCAATAGAGAAATATTTCCTATGAATGTTGACATATGGAGAAGAGGTCAAGGAGGACCTCACTTAGGTATGATTCCTCATTCCTAATGTTTTTAAAAAGCCTCTTCAAGATCATTACCTATCAAATAAAAACTTGAAGTAGTTATTATTGTATGATGGCAGTATGTACACTATGATTTGATCATGATATCTTAGAAGTAAAAGTATAAAATCCATATTATAGATTCCTATAGATGAAGACAAGTGCATGATCTTAGGGAGAGTATAGGTACAGCATGAACAACAATGGTCTTAGGGGAAGAAAATGAATAACTAGCTAGAGAATTGTCATAAAGGGAAAAGGCATATCAACTGAAAGAAAGCATGGCTCAGTCAGGTCCATGGGATCATCTAGGAACAACTACTTATGCAAGATCATTAGCTTGTCAATTTTCAACAAACATTTGTGAGCCTTTTCCATTTATTTTAAAGAGGGATATATTGTCAAAATTGATGCAGAAATTAACATTGAGAGGGGAAGGTGCTTGATGGAGGAGAGAATATAGATGTTACACATAGAATTGAGCAAGAAGAGATTACAATTTCATAGAAGGAGTTCTTGATTTGTTTGATGACCATAAATGTCTAGTAGTGTTGCCATCAATGAAAATGGGGGAGATTTTTGCATATAGTATTGTCATTCATGAAAGCAAAAGGGGTACCTAAGAGAGTAGAAGTAGTAGTAGCCTCTATATGCCTACAAAGAACCTAAGAAAGTAACAATATCATCTATTAATATATATGACAAATGGGTCTCCCACAAGTGAAGTTAATAGTAAATTGAGTTTTTGATACTATTATGATGCCCAAATAAACTTATGGATAACATGATTGGATAAGTCTAGTCAAGATATTTCCAATGGTGTATCTTATATTGAAAATTAGCCCCCGGATGAAAAGTTATTTCTTCTATAAAATTATCAACAATAAAAGACACACAGATGGGAAAAACCCAAGTCACTATACTTATTAAAAAGTTTTCATAATTATTATTTATGGAACCTGTTGTGGCCACCAACAACCCCCCTCCTTATGAAGTATTATTGCTAATACTAAATAAGTGGGGACCCTCAAAAAAATTACTTAGTGTTACATTCTCTTTCTTAGATGAAACTTATAACATCATGGACTTAGGAAAATACCTTGAAAAATCTAGAAAACCTAAGTTTCATAATGAAGAAAATTAAATTTACTCCTTAAAAGATATCGCATCGCGCAAAGGATGATAGGATACACCTTCTAAAGATTTAAAATGATAAAAGGCGATATTGCGACGCGAAACTTCATCACATCTCATATACTGAAGAAATGCTCACATTGAAAAACTTTAAAAAATCGCCGATATGCGATATCGCATATCGCACATCGCAAATATCACAAGAATTACACAAGAATTATAACGATCTGTGATACTGTGATATTGCGATATTGTGATACTGCGATATTGCGATACTGCAAAATTGCGATACTGTGATCTGCGATAAAAACAACACGATAACATTGCGACATTGCGATATTGCAATACTGCAATCTACGACATCGCAAAGCAAAAATGCGGGACCCCTCCATCGCAGTTAGTTTTATTTCATTGTTCGAGAAAAATTTTTAGCAAAGAGTTGGTCATGTATTTTAATGTGAATTAATGAGTTATTGTTAGTTGTTAATGAAGTAGGGTGTTGTGTTTTTCAAAGAAATAGGTCACGTCAGGTGGCATGTCTTGCATATATTCGGCATTTAAAAGTTTTCATGTCATTAGTCCTTTATCATTACTTCCACCTCAATGTAAATTGTAGGAAAGAAGGACGAAGTGTTATACAGGGCATTATGCAGAAAACAACGAGGAGGGAATGTAGCGCTCCAATGAACATTTTGGAAGGCACACTTAATCCATTCAATGAAGAAAAAGAGTCGTAGAACTCTTCTAAGGCATCTATCACAGATCTCTCATGTACAGCCATGGTTGAATGGGTACTGAACGATGCTGATACCAGAAACAAACAGTTTAATTCTCAGGGTCAAGATCTCACAGAACCACTATTTTTACAAATTTTGGGCTTTATACCGAATCAAAGAAAAAGGCGCAAGAGGCAAAAACCGCATCAGGGAAGCCTGGATCAAGAAACAGAGGCAGTTTTCGATGCGCGATTAGTGGTTAGCGCTAATCGCGCATCGCTAAGGAAAATTGTTCGAAAAGGAATGTATCTAGTTGCACAGTCACCTGCGAGCCCCAAAAATTGCAAGAAATCAGCGATAGAAGAAAACTGGAAACATAAGACTGAAGGAAAAAGTAGAAGCAGTCCGAAGGTTAACCAAGTTGAAATGGGATTTTTACTAGGCATACATGGTAATGCTACATATTCATTGGATGATTCTCAGGCGTATCATCAATTTTACTGAGAAGATAATGCCAGCTGTTACCGTTTCTGTTTGCTTAACTCAACCAAAGGCGGAAGACAGTCAGTCGACTCTACTTAGAAAAATATTGAATGCTTGCGACATTAAGGAATAGATTTAGAAATAGTTAGTAGATTTAATTTTACAATAGTTTTGCTTAGAAAGAGGATGGTCATTTAAACCGAATCCTCAATTTCTGTAAATAAGTTATTTAGTTAGTAGTATTTAAACCCTTCTCATGCATTTAGAGAAGGGTCCATAAATTTATCAAAAACTTGTCCTTAGAACATGCACTTTTGCACCCTGAGAGGAGGCTTTGGTGAATGAATGGAACAGGGTTTATTTGATATTTGCATTTGATATATGCTACTGATGTTGCACTCTGTACTCTTAGTAGATGTTAAATCAAGGAGAGATAAATCAATCATTGCTTGAAGCTCATGACTAGGACTAGTTATAAATGGTACTTTTATCTCTTAACCATTTGTTCTTATGTGTTAAAGCGATATTCAGTTTCAGTTATTTATATGTTACAGCATGAATGTCTAAGTTATCATTTGGCACTTTTGTACGTTGATAACTATTTGTTTATGTTTAGTCTCTGAATAGCTCATTTATGCGATAAGTTTTAACAGTTGTTTCGTCTAACTTCTTATACGAAGTAGCTCATTTTTATATAATTCTTTTCTTATGATAGCTGAATGATCTTTATTACCAATTATTGTATGAAATCTTTTTAGACTGCATAGAAGAAAGATCACGCCCTGGGTTAGCATAAATTTCAATGTTTTTCTGTTTATTAGAATATAATAGCATAGCATTAGATTAGATAGAAGTATTCCAGTCCAAACAGAAACACCCATCTTTCTCATACACACACACGGAATTGGGAAACTGGTCCCATATCCCCAGTTGGACCCGATATACCAAACGGATAAGGAGCTGCCAACCAAGGTCCGGACTGGGCGGGTATCCCCCTTGTTGTCGACCCGATTTTCGGGGCCTTCAACATATTTGGTGCTAGAAGGAGGGCCTGAACTATGAATGGCAAGTAAATCCAAATCAAAATACAATTCTGAGAGTAATTTGCCCTCACCATCTCCTCTGACTTCTCCATTACACATAAATCCAGAGTTAGAAGTCGTTAGAGCATCATCCGCTGCTACAAATCCTGACATTTCAGAACAATCTGTAATTGAACCTCCTGAAGTCGAATCTCTGATTCATAAACTTCAGTGATTTTCCATTTCTCCTCAAAGATCTGATAAATCTCAGGGCAGCGTGACTTCGCAGTATAACCCTGCTCATCCCTTGACCAGACTTAAGAGTGAAAAGTTCAGTATTTGGCCAACCGAACTACCTCTTCCTAAAAGGAAAATAGCAAGGAAGTCACCTAAAGGGTCCGACAGTGAGACTCTTTCATCAACATCATCCATCTCAAATTCTCCACCGCGAAGTCAACCATCTACTCCACCACCCCAAACCATTATCAATCCACCTAGTGGAATCCCTACAACTCCTCCTCAATCATCTGCGATCATAATCACCTCATCTTCTCGACCACAGGGATCATTTTCTGAAAATCCCCCTGTTAGCAGTTTGGCGATGGCCTAGTCTCCATGGAAAAATCCTGGGGCAGTCTTAATGCCTGTGCCCTTGAGTCAAATACCAGCCCATCCTGAGAAATGACTGCCCAAGTTCAATCCTAAGGTAGGCATGCTAGTAGAAGAGCACATAAACAACTTTTTGCTATCCATCAACCTCAACGGGGTTACTAATGAAGATGTTGTTGCTCGACTATTTCCTTATACCCTACAAGGAACATCCGGATCGTGGTATTTTTCATTACCCTCTGGATCTATTACTAGTTGGTACATCTTCCAAGACCAATTTCTAACCAAGTTTGGTGATGACAGGTCTACGACAACGTTAATCAATGACCTATCCAACCTTAGGGTAGAATCTAGAGAACCGATCAAAGATTTCAATCTACATTTCAATAAGATTCTAAACAAAATTCCTACTGCTTCCCAGCCCAGCGAGGAAGTGTGATGTGAATGGTATATCACTGCATTACCATCAAACATAGCATTCTTCGTGGACAGAGCTAATAAAATAACTCTTGCTGAAAACATGAAAGAAGCCATAGCAGTAAAGAAATGTATAATAGCCTTAGAGAAGAAATCCACGTTAGAAAAAAGGAAGTCTAAGAAGGTCACCTTCAAAGAAGAGCCCAAGAAGAAACAAGCAAAAGATCCATTCGATTTGGAGGGATTGCAAAAAGTTCTTAAGACCATGTCTAATGAAATGGTCGACATAAAAAATCAAGTAGCAGAAAATTCTTCAAAAAGGCCCTACAGAGCTTTTAAAAGAGGTTCGTCAATGGATTCAAAGCCACCCAATGCTATAACAAACGTTGAATCTAAGGAAGAGGAAGAGGAAATTGCCACTGAAGGGAAAATCAATGATGAAGAAGTTGTAGAATTACAAGGAATGTGGGATTTCATCCTCCCACAAGAGGAAGATCAAGAAGTATTCCCAGTTAACACACGAAGTATAAATCAGCTTGATCCTCCCCAAACTACCCCAAAACCAAAGAGCACAAGCTCTGCAACAAAGGATAAAGTCGCAACAAAGAAAACAACATCTAAAGTGACTCAAACTAGCCCAGTTCAAACAGATTTACCTACTCCATCTAAAACGTTGATCGTTTCGGATGAAATGGAGTACAATATCATAGAAGACATGAAAAATACTAGGGAAAATATCACTCTGTATGAATTGAGCAAGCTAAAGCATCAACGAAAGATAATGATGAAAGAATTACATGTTGTGCCAGTTGCACCTTTGCCTGCCGCTGTAATTTCTCAAGCTTCTTAGAACATGGGAAGACCTTCAAGTAATACGACTAACAAGATTGATCCAAATGACATCGCCTTAATTGGAGGTAGATCGAAATCTCATACTCCCCCTTTTCTCCTTACTTATGAAATTTTTAACAAAAATGTACATAATTGTTTAGTGGATTCAGGTGCTTCATCGAATATTTTACAGAAGTCCATATTCACCAAATTAAACGTTCAACCACAGAAATCCGTTGTTCGCATAGTTCAGCTGGATCAGTCTCAAGTTGAAGTCATCGGAAAACTAAATCAAGTAACCATAAGGTTGTCATTGAACCCGAAGGTATGTCAAGTGATTGATATTTTAGTGGTTGATATCCCTGAATTTTATGGCTTAATTCTTAGCAGGGATTGGTCAGAAAAATTGCATGGATACTTCTCAACTGACTGGTCGTATATGTGGCTGCCTGACAATGGTAAGCCAAATCAAATAAAAGTTGAACGAGAATTACATCAGAAGTACATAGTAACGGAGTTAGAAGGGGAAAATGAACCAGTAGCATATAACAGTAGCATAATTGGCAATTATTCAGTAGATTCTTTTCTTGGCAATTTTAATGCTCATACGTCCCCATATTTAGAACATTCTGTCTTCTCCCAAGTCGAAAAATTTTCTCAAATGGATAGTTCAAAATGTATCAATTTTTTAGATAAATCTGTAAATAAATCTTTGTTTTGGAAATTATTTTTTGATGGTTCTAAATCTAACGAAGGAGCAGGAACAGGATGCATGCTAATTAGTCCAGAAGGAGACAAAATCTTGTTAACATGCAGGCTCGAATTTGATTGTACCAACAATACAGAAGAATAGTATGTTGGATGATAGAGGTGTCGTATTCCAATGATCGATAACAAAAAACCTGTCCAACAAAAATTGAGAAAGATTCAACCCAACTTAGAAAATCAGATAAAAACTGAACTCAATAAGTTGTTGAAAGCCAAGATAATTTTTCCCGCCAGACATTCTAAATGGGTCTCCAATATGGTACCTGTTAGAAAGAAAAACGGAGATATTAGGATTTGTATTGACTTTCGCAATCTCAACAAAGCCTGTCAAAAGGACAATTTTCCCTTACCACATATGGAGCAGATATTGTAGGCAGTGGCAGGCTCAGAATTAATGTCTTTCTTGGATGGATTTTCATGATACAATCAAGTTTTGGTAAATCCTAATGATCAATTGAAGACCACATTCATAACTAAATCGGGCACATATGCATATCGCAAGATGCCATTTGGTTTGATTAACGCAGGTGCCACATTCCAGAGAGCCATGGACATTGCATTTAAAGGTTTACTCAATAAATCTGTAGTAATTTATTTGGATGATATAACCCTGTACTCCAAGAAATGAGGCGACCACCTCAAAGACTTGAAACAAATCTTCCAACGATGTTTAAAGTACGGAATTTCACTTAACCCAAAGAAATATTTTTTCGCATTAAGTGAAGGGAAACTTCTAGGATTGATAGTGTCAAAATCTAGTATTCACATCGACTTTGACAGAATCAAAGAAATTTCTAAAATATCCCTACCTCATAACAAAAACGCCATGCAATCCTTCCTTGGTCAAATAAATTTTGTAAAGAGATTTGTCCCAGATTTTTCACGAATCGTATCTCCTTTACAAACCATAACAAAAAAGAACTCTAATTTTAAATGGGGCCAAGATGAACATGAAGCGTTTAACCTGATCAAACAGGCTATTATTAATGCTCCATCTTTAGCAACTTTGAATTTTTCAGAGCCTTTTATTTTATACACATTTTCCTCAGATAATTCATATGATGCGATACTCACTCAAACGAATCAAGAAAAGGCGGAAGCACCAATTGCTTTTTTCAGTTCGAATTTACAGGGTGTTGAATTAAATTACTCATATGTGGAGAAACATGCTTATGCTATTTTCAAAGCGATCAAATACTTCAGACCTTTTCTACTCAAAACCCACACCAAAATTATAGTTCCGTTTCTAGCGGTAAGGAATCTTCTGGTACAAAAGGATGTGGGTGAGAAGAGGGCCAATTGGGTAATTGCCTTACAAGAATATGACATAGAAATTAAACTAGCAAACATTGTAAGAGGTCAAGGCTTTTGCAAAATGCTGGCTGGAGCATCGCAAATTTCTGAAATCCCATATGTAGAGGTACAAGTGTGCGAGGTAAGCCTAGACGATGAGCAATCATTATATGCTGATATTATTTATTATCTTAAGAATGGATATGCTCCTTCATACCTTGATTACACTAAGAAAAGAGCTCTAAGATTAAAATCCAAACAATATCAACACATAAATGATATTATTTTTAGAATGAATTACGATTCTGTTCTCCTTAGATGTCTTGAGAAATCTGAAGCTGATAAAGTCTTCCAGGAACTCCACGATGGGCCAGCAGGCAGACACTACCCTGGAGATGCTACTGCACATAAAATCTTGTGTGCAGGATATTACTGGCCCGCATTATTCAAAGACTCGCATAGTTATGTGAGGAAATGTCAAGTTTTCCAAACTACTGCTGGAAGATAGAAGAAGCCATCCTTACCACTACAACCAGTTAACATCGACCAAGCTTTCAGTCAGTGGGGATTGGACATAATAGGTGAGATCATTCCTCACTCTTCCAAGCAGCATAGATATATCCTTACAGCAACCGATTATTTTACTAAGTGGGTAGAAGCAGTTCCACTCAAGACGGCTAATGTTGAAAATATCATTGAGTTCATAGATCAATCTATAATCACCAGGTTTGGATTACCTTCCGCTTTAATGTTTGATAATGCATCATACTTTTCTGGAAATGCAATGACTAAATTTGCACTTAAAAGAGAATGCAAACTTAAATATTTGGCCAATTATTATCCATAGGGCAATGGATTAGCCGAGTCTACAAACAAAAACCTAATCAGGATTATCAAAAGAACAGTAGACAAAAATTATAAAAATTGGCATAAATCCTTAATATACGTTTTATGGGCAGACCAAATAACAAAAAAAGCTTCCATCGGCACTTCTCCCTTTAATTTAGTTTATGGGAGAGAAGTTGATCTTCCGACTCATTTAGCAATTCCTTATTTGTCTCTAGTTCAATACATTTATGAAATACCAACTTCCTCATTACACTTAAGACAAATGGAAATAATAAAATTAGAAGAACAGCAAGAACAAGTTAAGAAAACACATGCTCATCATCAGGCACTAGTAAAATCCTCTTTTGATTCAAATACAATGAACATAAAAGAATTTCAGGTGGGAGATTTAGTTTTAAAATGGGACAAGGCACACGAAGAAAAGGGTAAACATACAAAATTTCAAAGAATGTGGCTTGGTCCTTTTCAAATTATAGAAGTCTTAGGTCCATCGACATTTGTGTTAAAGGATTTAGCAGGTAAAAGAGACTCTTTGCCTGTCAATGGAAAAATTCTTAAGAAATATTTTCTATAGAAGATTATTCTTCTATTTCGTAGAGTAATGGTTTTTCTCTTTTTCATAATAAAACCAGTTGTGAATGGTTACATTAGGTATTTACGAAAAAGATACCAACTCTTTCAGATTTTGATTTTTCGCTTGTATAAATAGCAAATCTTTTTGAAAATTGATCTTTATTATTGAAAGATACAGTTAAAGACTCTAACCTAGATATGAAACTAGTTTCGACTTCATAAAAGTTTGATGAAAATAACCTTTAGTGAAGAAATTGTTTTATATTAGTGCAATGAAAGGAATCAATAACAAAATAAAGATTCTTTGTAGAACAGTTACTTCCAAAAACTCTATCATTGTCATCCAGAGCTATCTAAAGAAGACAATGACTTCCTCCCTGCTAAGGAAATCACAGCTTTCAGAGGAACAATCCAAGGATAACACTTTATCTTGAAGAATGAGAGGTTTCATCACGAGCCGGCTTATCATAATCACAGATATTATAACTTGCTGACTTTGCCAAATACTGCATACCATAACAGGGAAATGACTCAAAATTGTTACAATCAAGAGGCAAGGGGTCTCATCACGAGCCAACTTGTTCAACAAAGTTATAAATCGAGTGAATGACTGTGTCATAAATTGGCCACCAAACCAGGACATTGTTCTTTAAGAATAAAAAGAAAATCAAAGCAATAAGTGTAGATGTGGATTCTTCTTTGAGAGTTGTAGGTTTCTTTAAGTAGGATACAGGATCATTCTTGGGTAAAAGGTAACCCTGTCGAGGCTATGAATGCCTGCTGGCAGCAGAGGCTCTACCTATGACAAATGAGTATATTTTAAAACTGGTTTATAGAGAAGACTTTGTTTTATCTTTACATACCAAGTAATGACTGATGTAAACACAAGGACTAACTTGAGGCAACAAATAATCAAAGTTGAAAATAACTGAAGCAAAATGTCATTGATAGGTTAGAGCATAATGCACTTTATCTTTCCAAAATAAAGTTTAATTTTCTGAAAATTTTGTTCTTTTCGAAGCTAAAAAGATTCAATAGAAACATAGAGATAACTGGTTCTTCCAAGTGAATCGCCAATTGTTGTGGCCACCAACAACCCCCCTCCTTATGAAGTATTATTGCTAATACTAAATAAGTGGGGACCCTCAAAAAAATTAGTTAGTGTTACATTTTCTTTTTTAAATGAAACTTATAACATCATGGACTTAGGAAAATACCTTGAAAAATCTAGAAAACCTAAGTTTCATAATGAAGAAAATAAAATTTACTCCTTAAAAGATATCACATCACACAAAGGATGATAGGATACACCTTCTAAAGAGTTAAAATGATAAAAGGCGATATTGCAACGCGAAACTTCATCACATCGCATATACTGAAGAAACGCTCACATTGAAAAACTTTAAAAAATCACCGATATGCGATATCACATATCGCACATCGCAAATATCACAAGAATTATAACGATCTGTGATATTGCGATATTTCGATACCGCGATACTGCGATACTGCAAAATTGTGATACTGCGATCTGCGATAAAAACAACACGATAACATTGCGACATTGCGATATTGCGATATTGCGATACTGCGATCTATGACATTGCAAAGCAAAAACATGGGACCCCTCCATCGCAGTTGGTTCTAGCTCATTGTTCGAGAAAACGTTTTAGCCAAGAGTTGGTCATGTATTTTAATGCGAATTAATGAGTTATTGCCAGTTGTTAATGAAGTAGGGTGTTGTGTTTTTCGAAGAAATAGCTCACGTAAGGTGTGTGGGGTCGTTAATATGCCATGATTATTGTCACTTGTGAACGTTTATTCCACCCATTTCCACCATTCTTCATCATGTTATTTATCATAATTTATCATTTAAATCCATTTTATAAATGATTTATGCTCTCATGGATGAATATTATTTATCCTCCTTTATTTCTAATAAATTGATTATTATGCATTATTTTACCAATGATAGTTCTAATAAGTTGGTTATAACCTTATTTACCATTTTTAGCCTCCAAAGTAACTTCTAGATTGAAGATTTGATTTTTAAACCAGCCAACTCAGAAATTCGCTGGTTTAAGGAGTGACAGTTTTGCGGTTAATATTCTGAGCAAATGAAGACGAATTTGGAAAATCCGGAACATGGGTTTTGTCCAGAACGGGCCCAATTATCTTCATAACGAACAGTTTGCCCAAATTCGGCCTGTACAGGGAGACACGCAGGGTTCTTTGAGCACGATTTTCGGAGATTTGCTGTTGCGG
>APFE030417694.1:22902-43663 GCA_000404065.3 Pinus taeda
CCCCCCCCCCCCCCATTTATTGATTTAATAGTTAACATTCTATTAATAAATGGGGACCCTTTATAAAAATCCTCCAAAAAACTTAGCACTTAAGGGCTTTATTTTTAAATTATAAATTGCTAAATAATATAAGGTATCAAGTCAAATCCATTTACAACTAGCAATTCTCACTTTATCGCATATCGCTGGATCATGTGTGCCAAAGGTTAATTAGCAAACTAGGATTTGTGAATTGCGATAAGAAGGGTTCAATGCAATAAACTTAGGATATCATTAAAGTTTCCATTTAAAACTAAGACTTAAGATATTTCTTAAAGTTCTTATCGCATTCGTATACTGACATTCATGAAAAGCATGAATAACAAAGACTTTTGGAATATACGAATTTTGATATTGCGACATAGCAAGCCAAAACTTATCGCACACGGTGCTTTACTCAAAGGCCAATCTTGTGAACTATGAAAAGTTTGAAAAATGTGATACGACCTAGACCTGATGAGAGTAAGTGATAAATGTTATAAACTGTAGTTAATTCTGGTGCTTAGTAAAAGGTCACTTAATGCAATAAATATTCATTTAAGAAAAATGAGCTTTAAACAATAAAAGGTATGCCACTTACCTTGCATCTCGCAAAATTCTAAACAACTCTGAAAAATGTATGATAAAAAATGTGAAAATGTATGATAAAAAATGCGATATTGTGATTTGCGATATTGTGATAATCTCACCGCAATCTCATAATCGACATTTCACACTTTAAACTCATCACCTTAAAGTTTTTCCTTTCCTGTTTGTGATGCAATGGCTTAAATGAGTAATAAAGGCCATGATAAAAGATCTTAGTGCATATTTAATAAATTTTAATGGAATTTATGTTAAAAAATGGCTCAAACTAATTTGATATCTTTCATCTACATTTTCGAATAAAATCTCATTTATTGTCACCTTTCAGAGTTAACTGTATCATTGAATTCTCACTACCATTTTCGCTTTGTGTTTATCCGATAATCTGCATTGCTCCATTTCAGGGAACCTTCGAAGAAAACAATGTTGGGAAAATGGTAAAGAAGGGAAAATCTACTGCCTCAGAGAAATCAGGCATGATACCTCTTTTCTCTGATACCAACTGCAACAAAGATGGAGGAACCACATCGTGGGAATCTATGTATAACCTGTTAGAAGAAGAGAAGCCCAGGCCATTGTTATGCAAGGCAACCATTGATGCAAAAGAATCATCTGACACCTCCTATTTTGAAGTAGCATGTTCATTTTTGCACCAAATAGTTGTGTTGTCTTAAGGGGGCCTGACCCAGGTTCAACGTTAGTTAGCCAAGTAAATCCCTACACTACTGGCACTTCCGACATCAGCCCGCGGAGTGTGGACTGAAGTCTCACCTGAAGTAGTATGGGGGGAAGCTGGAACCAAGTTTCTGAACCCCTAGATGGTCGTGATGTCGTTTTATTCCATTTATTCCTGCCTTCCCATGGGTTGCTTCGCTCTAGGGCTTGTTAGATGAGTCTTCTATTCCATCCTTCTATACCTCTGCGAAAGGGTTTGACTATCCTTCATGCATTCCTAACCCTTGATCTAGACCCTTTCGTCCTTCAAGGCAGCGTACCATACAGATTCCTAGATTAGTCTAAGTGTCTTACTTATCTTAATAGTTACTCCTAGTTAGCACCGTGTAAACAGATATTCTTATATGTGTTCAATTATCCAACATAATCATAAACATTCGCGCCTTACATAAGCAGTATAAAGTAAATTCATACATAAAATGATAAGATTCATTAATCGAAACAAATACACAGGAAATTGCAGAATACTTCTCTTTATTAATATTCTTCAAATGATTACAAACTCTATTCACCCTATACACATAGCTGCAGGGGTCCGCGCACTCAGCTGTAGACTTCTACTCTAGGCCTTTTTGCACTTAGCTGCAAAGCCTCCACCTACGCTATGACCCAAAACTTAGACTTCTTACTACAGAGATATCACTCTCTTACATTGTGTGTCTCTAAAACTACTTAGAGCTTAGCTCTTTTTATATAATTCCATGGTCTGCGGACTGTGGATAGAGCTCTTATAGCCGACTTTACTTTAAAAAACTAAGGGCGGACAACCCTTTATGACTTATAACACCTATGTGCTCCACGACCACAAACTCTGGAGTCTTTACAAGATTTTACCAAAATATGGGCTTTTAGCCCCAAAATTGCCCTTTGGGGGATCCTGTTCCCGACAGGCCCCCAACACAAACATTGTGACTCGCCCTCAAGTCACTCCGTAGGCATGAAGATCGTTGTGCAAATTCCTTCCAGCTTGACCCGTATGACCACAACTTCCATCGTGCATTGAGGTGCCATATGCTTCGCGTCTTCCATTGTCTTCTCAGTCACTGCTCCTGCGTTGTTATCCTTAAGCTTTTATTGTGTTTCCTGCAGAGTCGCAAGCTTGCCTTCAATATTCCTTATTACTGTGTAAGCCTCATTCATCCAAAGCTTTAGTCTTGCCTTGATCATTGCTTCCTTATGTAGCACTGCGTCCACCTATTCCTTCAGCTGCTTAGCCTCCTACAACTTGGCTAGTTTGTGTGTCAGCGCAACAGTTCGCACTATGCCTTTAACCTCATCATAGTGCTATTGTAGCTCGTGTGCTTCTGTTTCCAGCCTCTATACATTAGGGTCCTCCTGCAAGCTGGTCAGGAGCTCAAATGACTGTTCGAACAATTACGTGCAGTTTGCTATTGTACTTTCCACCACCGCTACTGCTTTTGTGACAGCGGTTGCCCGCTGTTCCTTCACTTCTGGTAGAGTTGAAGGTCGAGCCCTCAGTTATAACTCTGTAATCTGCAAGTTCAACTCTAATTGAACCCGTGCCATCTCAGTTTGAGTGTCGTGCACCCATATGGCCAACTTGCGGATGCGTACCTCCACTGTATCCTCCTCTGGAATGGCCAACTCTGGGACCAATATGCATGCCTCCTCAATGACCTACAAAATGTGCTTTCTCTGATTGGTTGCCTCGGTCTCGGTGACAATGATAGCATTTCTCTGTAGGGCCATCTGCTCATTATTGATCCTCTGTTCGCTGACCACCTAGAGGGTGCAGTGCTCTCGGGCCCTTAGTTCTGCAATTACTCCATCCTATAAAAGGTGGAGTGCTTCATGTGGTAGCGCTACCAGGTTCAACCCTACTCCCTTTAGGGTGTTGACAGTGGGCTTGTTAGCCTCCTTCTTTGTGGTCAGTGCTCCATGTGGGAGCACTATCACATTGGACGTCTTCGTGCGCAGCATATCGGCAGCCTCTAAACTGCCAATAGCTAGGCTGGTTGACACCATACAAGGCTGCGACGTGCGGGTCTACAACTCTTGCAACCCTATCTGGATGGCCCCTAAGATAATCTACTACTACTATTCAAATTGCTACAGGGCCTACATGGTGACATCCCTCACTATGTCATTGATATCATGTAAATCACCCTTTATTAATATAATGGGGTCCAACGAGGTCTTGGTCACCTTTGATTTCTTCCTGGGCCCTCCTTTCTCTAGCTCTCTTGGGCACTTGATCCATCCGGATGTCTCTTGAGGGTCTGCGCCTTACTGTTCATTTGTTTCCTCTTCGGTCTCAGGTGAAGGTGACCTCATGCCCTTATCAGAGCCCCACTTTGCCCTACCTATCTGCTTCATGGCCTCGCACTCTGCCTAAGCCTTATCAACGGCCTCCTTTTTCATCTTCTCGGCCAGATGTGTCATATTAAGCTTGGCCTCCTCCTTTTTCTTCTGTGCGGCGGACTTTCTTTCGCTCACTGCCAAATTTGTTGTAGAGTGCCACTCTGCTGCCCATTGATTAATCACTGCATCAATGGCATCATCCGTTACCAAATATGGCAAGTCATGCCATTTCTATGCAGGGTCCTTCTGTGCCCTAATGGATACTCGATGGAAGTTAGCCTCAAATTCGGCATAGCCCTGCAGGTTTGCGTACACCGTAGGTGACTATCACGACTTGCAGTTGATGGCCATCCAAATATTTATTTCCACCAAGATCTAAATTATCTTGCTGTCCCTGACTCACTGTGCATCCTTGTTCGCCCACAACGAAGTGTACTTCGTTGCTTCAGGGAGGTCTAGTGCGACCGAAGGGAACTAGCTATCCTCTGGAAACTCCCACGCTACCATCACAATTGACAGAAAGAGCCATGCGTAGTGGAATGTCTTCCTAAGCTCTTGTGCTTCGTGAAAGTTCACCAGGAACTTTTCACGAAGGTAGTCTTACTAGTTAAACTAGACTCCTTCAGCGCACTGTACTGCGAGCGCGATGACAGGCGCTGACACCTCATCGCCATGACATTTTCACATTACCTTCCCCGCTAGGAATTGCGTTGCTACCTTCACAGCAAGGTCACAGATACTGGATATAGCGTATTCGCACGACTTCTTCACCAGTTTAAATTTCTCCTTCATTGACTCCACGAGAGCCTGTTTGCCACCTTTTCCACCAAAGATCATGGCCGGATTCTCTCTTGTATATGGTAAGCAAATTATTCCATGAATCAAGCTATATGTGATGGGTAGCTCCTCCAGCCATATAAACCCATCATGCAGCAAGCACAACAACTCCTTGATGACCAAAACCGTTAACAGGGTGTGGTTGTAGTGCGACACCCAGAGAAGGTTGAGCAACCCTATGTTTTCTACTCCCTTAAACCACCTTCATGGCTCCAATGCAATCATTCCCGAGTTCGTGTCAATAATGTGACACATCAGCTACTTAGTCACTAGATCTGGGAAATCTTCGTGGTCTACCAAGTCCCAGTCTTCAAGTTGTAGTAGCGGCACTCATGCCAAGTGTGGACCATTGAAAACAATGTCATCCGACAATAGAGGGGTTTGCAGGGGAGTCTTTCTCTCATCAATGTCCTTCGGCACCTTGGACTTAGGCTTGCACAGAGGGACATACTTCGACAACCGAGTAATAGGGTTTGTGCCCTAGGTCTCAACTTTCTCTACTTCAACTCCCACATCCTCTTCATCCATTGAGATGTCTTCAACATCTTTGATCTCTGGTTCTAAGTTTATGGCTTTTCCCTTTTCCTGCATAGTAGGCTTTGGTGGGTTTCTTCTTGGGAATGCACGCACCGGTATGGCAGGCTGCTTTCCCTTATTATCCTTCATGGTTTCCTTGGTTGGGGTTGGCTTCGATCTTGATGTCCTTCACAATTTAGGGACCTTCGCCAACACTTCGACAACTTCTGGAGCAGCAGCTTCTGCCTCTATTTCCATTTCCTGTGCCACCTCCTCTACTACTTGTTCGGTATTTATAATCTCCGTGAGTGCCGACATAATGATTTCTAATAGTGCTTGCATCATCTTTGGCAAGTTTGCAAATTCCGGAGTCTCCTTGAAAGTCTCAAAGAATTCTTGGTTCATGGGTGCCTGAGATCTCAACAACTCAATTCTCAAAATTCCAAGTGTTTTTCGTTGGACAACTGCTTGTAATTTATAGGGCATTTTGAATTCAAATTTGACCTTCCCCCCCAAATTAAGTTCATTAATGCCATATTTGCGGCATATTTTCAAGGATCTGGGCCATAAATTCCATCTTAAATGTCGGCTACCCGCTCCATTTGGCCGCATTTCAACTGTCAAATCATGAACAATGACTTTAACAGTCACTTTCCGGCTGACCTACGTGATTTCTTCTCGGGTAGCACAGCTGCCTCTTGAGTAGTGTAGTTTATAGTATGGTGCCTCCTTTCAACTACCTGGAGTGCTAAGACTGTGCTACCTTCATCTAGTCACATTTTCGGACCGCTGGTGTATGGCTTCAATTGACTTCCATTCACCTTTCCTCGGAAGGGATCTCCATTCAATTTGACTAGTTTACCACTCCTCCATCAGTAATCTCCTTGATGACATAAGGCCCTAACTACTGAATCCTGAAATTTCCTAGAAACTTATCAAATTTACTTTCATGTAACATAACTAGGTCATTTACCTTAAAGGTGTGCAACTTAATATGTCGATCATGCCATGCCTTTTCACACTGATTTGGACCTATTGGTGAAATCCAGCTAGAAATCTCTCTTTCTCAAGCTCATTCAGTTGTGTGAGCCTTTCCCCCAAGCCTCCGTGATCCATCATACCTGTGAGCACTACTATGTGTAGGCTAGGCACAATATATTCCATAAGCATTACCACTTCAACACCATAGACAAGCCTAAAAGGGGTTTGTCCCGTCAACTTCTTGCATGTCGTTTGATAAGCCCATAGTATTGCAGGTATGCATAGGTCCCAATAACTTTGCTAAGAATTGCAAAACTTGGTTAGCATGTTCTCCAGTACTTTATTCAATACTTCCATTGTCTCGTTAGTCTACGGATGATAAGGCGTGCTCTTCTTGTGATATACATGAAATTCCTCCGTTACCGCGTTAATTGTCTCATTCAGAAAGTGCATACCGTGATCACTCATCAAGATATTTGGATAGCCAAATCGTGTTATTACATGCTCAAATAGGAACTTTATGGCAGTCGCACCCGTGTAATCCTTCACAGGTTGTGCCTCTTCCCAACGAGTCAAATACTCCGTCGCGATGATAATGTATTGTGCTCCTGTCTTTTCTTAGGGCTGAATGGGGCCCACAAAATCTATCACCCATTTCTCAAAGGGTTGTAATGTCATCTAAGGATTCAAAGGCATCTCATCCCTCTGTGATGGCCTACCAGTCCTTTGACATAGATCGCATGCCTTGTAATACGCTTTTGAATCTTGATAGAGGGTTGGCCACCACAAACCTGCACGTACAATCTTCTGCGCGGTCACTCTCCCTACATAATTTCCTCCCGCGGCAACCCCATGATCATCTACGAGGATGCTACTTCTTTCAAAATCGAGTACATATCGTTGCAATATCTCATCAGACCCCATTTTGTATAGATGCCCAGCTGTGGATTACTAAAGAAGTATGTTTTTATTGATCATTTCGTCATCTTTTCTTTAGAACTTGTAATATCTTTGCATCTTGGACTAGGTAATTAATGAGAAATCATGATGAAATCTATAATATTTATATGCAACATGAAAACACTAATAATTTCCATTTCTTATGCAGGAAAAGGGAAAAACTAAAGATTGTCGTCCCAAGGAAAAAGACAAGGCCAAGCTAACTATTGTCCCTTTGGTGGGGAACCATATGCAAAATATGCGATCTAAATTAAAACATCTCAGCCAAGGAAAGGAAAGGGAGATATTGACTCGGCACAAGAAAACAACTAGATAATTGAGGATTAACAGTTTGGCGAATCCCTCAGGATCCTTTGATCCTGAGGGATCATGACTTTAACTATTTCTGCATCTTTGATATCTCTGCTCTAGTTGTTATAAAAAGGGGCAGCACTGCTAGCCCGGGGGATCGACTGTTAATTTTATGTACTCTGTTCTATATTAGAACTTTGATCATCGACTCTCATTAAGAGGTTTTCCGTTGTAATTTCATTTTAATGCTTTAATATAAAACTGGTTGTCGTTTCATCTGTGATCTTGGAATAATCTCAAGCGGTGTGTCCCTGGAGGCTAAGGGTCCGGCCCTGGTGGAACACTTGCTCCTATACTATTGGCTTTGGTTCATGCGTGATTTTCATTTTCAGCTTTAATTTGGTAATCTGATGCATTTGGTTATTTTATATCACAATTCTGTTATGTTGAATTTACGTTAGACCGAGCGTTCTATTGTTCATGCATTACGGTTCCTTTAATCCTTAATATAACGTTGCTAGTCTTTATAGAATGCTATTTCTGTTCAATAACAGAGAAACCATGCTGTAACATTTATCAATTGGTATTATTGTATTTATCCATGGTTTACATTTAATTGCGATTACTGATTCAATCAATATTGTTGTTCCGTTATGAATCGCGATCGTTATTCCTCATAACCAAGTTTGGTATTTGCATTACTGAAATCAGATTACTGTTTTCGTTGATACTAAGGTGTGGCATGTGCGTGCTATTTATCTCAATTCATTATGCATTTACATTTGGTTCTAAAGTGTTGTTCCATATTCCATTGCTGATTAGTTGTCGTTCTATTTCTGTGTGCTATTTGATTTACTCTGAGAGTGAAGTTTACTATTTGATTTCCGTAGGATATGATTGCTGCCCTTATTTCTGTAGATGAAGGCATTGTTTTCTAACAAGACTTAGTTGGTGTTACATTTTCTAGTTGTTGTTCCATTTCTTGATTGCTGTTCCATTTCTTGATTGTTGTTCCATTTCCAATTTGCTGTTCCATTTCTTGTCATTTGCGTTATCATTGCTGTAGTGTGTAGAACGATCTAAAACTGTAGTGGGCATTGACATTTGTTGCCTAGTCCCCAGATTGAGGATCTGTTCCTTGATTAACTTTAGTTATATCAGTTTATAGAGGGATGAGTTACTGTTACTGGACCCTTGACCAATGGTTTGCTTAGTTTTCTGAGTGCATGATTTAGTCTTTAAAGTATTTTGTTGTAAGTAGATCTTGTTTCAAGCATCTGTTTACTCTTGTATTTTGAGCACTATACTACTAGCATTACTCTGACAAATGACCACCTCAAACTGAGTACACTCTTTGAAATAAAAAATCGTTCATGGATTGACAAATTAATGTGAGGTAATTAGAGGTGAAAGAGACCGTTTTTACGACTCGACACCAGCTATGACAGAGATATCTGTCGCGCACACCACTAGTTCCTTCTTATGCTGGATAGTGTAGCCTTCCAGGGTAGTTCCTATCATTAGGAAGAGTATTATATCTTCAAAATGACCATCCGAGATGCGCACTGCAAATAGTTGCGCATCAGGAAATCCTTCCTCCAAATTAGTGGGTTCTTCCCCTGTTTCAATGCACGACAAATGGTCTGGTCCCGCTTTCAGTCATCCAAGTTTCACAATAACCTCAAAATCATATTCCTAGAACAATAAAAACCATCTGCAGAATCTCCCCCCCAAAACAGGCTTATTGACCAGGTACTTCAGTGTGGAATGATCTGTGTACATCTTAAAATGGCCTCCCAACAAGTAATTCCTAAACTTCTGGAGCGCATACACCATAGCTAACCCTTCACGCTCAGTAGTGGAATAGTTCTTCTCTGCTTTAGATAACCTTTTGCTTGCAAGTGTGATAGGGTGGCCCATGTCTTCTCCACTAGCCTGTGTCAATATTTCACCTAGTGCTATACATGATGCATCAACATGTACGTGAAACTCCTTTTTCCAATCCAGGAAGACTAGGATTAGTACAGTGACCATCTTTTCTTTCAATACATCTAGGCTCTTCTCATACCCTTCGTTACAACAGAATGTGACATCCTTCTTTAACAATTTCTCCATAGGCGTGGTGATCTGGGCATAGCCTTTGGTAAACTTTATGTAATATCCCATATGTCCCAGGGTAGCGCATAGCTGTTTCACACTCCTCAACGCTTCTAAGTTCAATATCATCATGATCTTCGTGAGATCTACCATTAATCCCTATCTGCAAACCACATCACCCAACAGGGTCCCAAAGGGAACACAAAACAGATGCTTTTAGGCTTGTTACATGGCATTTCACCAGCCTGAACATAATCCAATCATCAAAGTACACTTCTAGGAATTTATGAATAAAATCCTTAAACGTAGCAATGACTACGCTCGAGAAAATTGCAGGTGCATTATTCAATCCAAATGAAATTATAGTGTAGTGAAAACAACCCCACTTAGTCATGAAGGTCATTTTTCTCCTATCTTCCTGCGTGATTTTGATCTGGTGGTACCCCAAGAACCTCTCAATAAAGGAATATGCTTCATGGCCACCTACATTATCCAACACTTTATCAGTGAACAGAGTCAGGAAGGGATCATGTACCCAAGGGTCATTCAGATTTCTGAGATCCATGCATATCCTTATTTCATCCTTCTGCTTCTTCTATTGTACCACCATAGGGCTTACCCAGTTAGATTCTTCCATAGGCTCAATAATGCCTACCGCGAGCATCTTATCTATCTCCAAGCGAACCTTTTCCTTGTACTTTGGATTGAGAAAATAAGGCCTTTGCTTAACTAGCTTCGTGTTGGGCTTCAATGTGATCTTCATCATGCCTAGGTCCCCAATTATCCCCTTCAAATACGTGAACTTGGTAGGGAATAAATATTGATATTCGTGGAGCAATTCAGCGACCTTATCCACCATCGCGTCATCCTAGTAATCTCCAAAGTTTTCGAATTTGGGCTCTGCCTCTATACCAATGTTTACTTGTTTTGATTTCAGTAGAACGGTTATGTCTGAATTCTTAACCTACGGCCCTCCAACCTCGCGGTGACCTTCCATCTCAGGGATGTTAATATTTTGCGGATCCCCGTCCTCTTCTTCAACAGTTATGTTATAACATTCTAGTGCGTGACTTAGCTGAGTATCCCATTTAGGCTGAATCAGGTCTAAAGGTGGTACCCTAAAGATTGCTGCTTTTACCTCTTGTAACGGTTCATCAATACCGTCAAACCCGTCTTCAAAACTGAATGTCATTATGAATCCTTCACGCAGGATATCCCATTCAACTATTCCATGGCGGAGCTCTGTTTCTACATACCATTTCATCGAGACAACATCCATTGTGTGACAAAACAAGTGCACCCATCCAGACTGGGACTGCTCTCCATAAGCCCAGGCCCACTTGGCCAAGTGTGTGCGCGGATCATCCTTCCCATCATACTTGTATGTCATTCACATCTTTAGCTTCCCAAAGTGATTTCTCATCATTCTCCTACATTCATGCCAATCATCAAAGCTTCCCTTGTGCATACCCCATCACCTTGTGGGAGTAGCACCCAATGCCCAGTCCAATACCTAGAAGTGCTACATTTCTATTAACTCCCTCTCAAATGCATCAAGAAAAATATCTACATGATTCAGGCCATCATAAGTAGGTAAATTTCTTACCTCTAACGACACACAACATAGCAACCGGGTCATCATGTTACAGCTCAACGTAGTTACTTCATGTAATCAGTCTTGCCAGCACTGTAGCTCTTCATTAGAGTCCGAAGTGCATGAAATCTCGTGATCCCATGTAATTCATCCATCCACTATTGGATTCACGCAAACATGGTCTCGCGCTATTATCTTATAGATACATTCTAGATAGTCATCAATCTCATAATCACGAGTTGGTTCAGTATAACGCGAATCTTCAACAGGATCTAGGGTTACTATTACATGAAGCGATTTCTTTTCAAATATCATCTTCCGCTTCTTTAGGTTGATTACCTCATTCATATCAATAGTCCAATTAATTCTAAGGAGCGTAGGATATGGGTTGTTGTCATCCACAATTTCTATTACTTCAAAATCATCCAACGGGCTCGCACCTTCAATATCCACAGTCACCCCCTACAGCCACCCCATGGGGATGATATTTTGCTGATTCACCATCCTTAGCTGAATCGGAGACCATTGTAACATGGGTCTCTCTATCCGTTCCCAAGTCTGTTTAGTTAGAACATTCACGTCTGACCCTATGTCCAAGATAACCTAATCCATCTCATACTCTCCTATTTGTGTAGTCAGTCTCATCTCTCATCTCGTCCTTGCTTTATGCTTACCTATCTTTCGCACTATGCATGGCTCAGTCAGAGTGTTTCTGGTGCATCTATTTATGAGCTCCTGTAGCCCCTTCATAGACTTGCTATCATGTAGTAGCTTCATGCAGGTCTCCAAGAAGGTTCTAAGCATAGAAGGGTCCATCTCCTAATTAGGCTTATCCTTGCTTTCTGAGGTGGAGGCCTCAGTGAAGCTCTTCTTTTATTCTATGAAGGCTTTGTGTGCATGCTCCAAATCAAACTCAGTTTCCTTTGCTGGAGCTTTGCAAACCCATGTACTGTCTTCTAATTGTTTCCCCTTGTCATATCCTTTTTCGATTCCGCTTCGGAGCACTATATTCACGTTTGGATCCTCTTCACATGGCTCAAACCTCATCATCTGCAGGCTCTAAGTTGGTGGAGGTGGTAGCACCCCTTTGTCACATATCCTGGCTATCAACATAGGAAAATCTTTCGTTTCATGATCAAATAGAGTGCAATACTTGCACGGCAGATGTGTTGGGTTCGTGCAATCATGGGCATAGTGTCCTGGTCCTCTGCAATTGTAATAGATCAACTGTCCTTGACCTCTTCCAGGTCCTCCTCTACCTTGGACTCATCTGTGCCCCTGAAATCCTGTTCGTGCCATCCCTGCACTTTGGTCAGAGGGCCACGTTTCAATCTAAAGCCTATAGGTGGGAGCTCTATCCATCATCAATTCATAACTTCTGCAATTACGCTCATCATGCCCTACCAGCCTACAAAAGTTGCAGAACAATTTTTGTGGTGTCTGTATAAACTTTTGCAATAGATGACAATTATTCATGGCATGTTTTCCTACTACTTGATAGATAGCACACCACAATGCAGGCCCTGCACTCAGTCTTTCTTGAGATTCTAGCCTTAAAGGCATCAGACCTCCTCTTATAAGGTAGTTCTCAAAGACCGAACAATGGTCTTTTTCATGCCCTTGGCTCTTGTAGTTCACATACCATACCTCCTCGCACACCTTTGGTCAAACTGATCTGTCCTGCTTCAATCTTTGCATCTCAACGCAAAGATTTTTCAACTGCGCATGAATCTGCTGAACCCCTGGATTTGGATCTTGCATTGGTGTTTCATGTAGCCTCATTGCGATCTCCAAGGCCTATGCTTAAGTTGTTATCTTCTTCTACGATAGCGCAACCCTTAAGTGTGGCAGGAGCAAAGCCACAAACCACTCACGATGCTCTCTATCTGTTAGGTTCATATTAGCTTCATGTTAGCTTGATCAATTGTACACTTCAACCTCTGATCGATTTCCCAAGGTGTCTCACTTGGTTGCATCACAATTTCTTTGAACCCTACAATAAACTGTGCTTTAGATTTAGGTCTACTGAATTCTCTATTCAGTGTTGTCTAGATGTCTGCCACTCTAGCATTCATGTTATATTTAGCGTACTTAATATACCAGGTTAGCGCGCGATCATGCAGAGGGCTAACCAATGTCTCCTTCTTCATTTTTTCATCGGTAATGCCATGAGATTCCCATACATCTTTTAAAATGAACCAAAATTGGTCTCGGTCCTCTTTCCCCAAGCCTTTGAACAAAGGCAGCTTCACTGAATTTTCCATATTGAACTGTGGTGAAGATGGAGGTCGTACGGGCGAAGTCACAGGTGATGGTGGTGAAGTTGGAGGTGGTGTGGGTGGAGGTGGTATTCGTAGGAATCCTTGCCTTATTAACTGAATAACACTTCATAGAGAAACTTGCATTATTCCCTGTTCGTCATCTCGCCAAGGTGAAATCAACGGGCTATATTGAGGACCCTTTCTTCCTTGGTTTCTCTAAGTGTTTCCACTTTGCATAATCCCAAGCATCAAGGTAGCTGCATAACCCATTTTTTGCACCCAAGATAAGTCGATGCATGATTTATAACACTAAGAAAAACAATCTCAGATTGGAGGAGGAACTACAAATAAAGATTATGAGAAATATATAGTTGGAAGTACTGAGGAAACAACCGAACAGGCCTTGGAAAAGAAGAAAGCAGAGGTTGCTTCCACTTCAGTTTAATAAGGGAAGGTTCCAATCATCGACTTGGACAAGGAATGGGAGAAATGCAATAAGAAGCTCCAAACGAGTATTGAGGAAACATCTGATGTTCAGACCCCAAAACAGACTCAGCACAAATAAAATCCAGAAACAACAGAGCAAGGGGCTATAGGTACTCAGGATATTGAGGTTATTCCTCCTTTTCCTACCTCTGAAATTGTCTTGAGAATTGAAGAGATATCTCCATTAGCTATATTCTACACCCCTACATATAAGGCTATAGTTAAAAGACAAAGGCAGAGAAGGAAACTAGACACCACGACTATTACAACTCTAGAGAATCAACCAATGGATGTTGTGTGGAAGGACACTCATGTTGACCCATTCGATAATCTCAAGAAGTTGCCACAGTTCATTGGAGCTTATGCCACAGCAACCATAGATAAGGCAACAAAAGTCTGAATGATGCTAAAGGAAAAAGAACAGAAAATTATGTTTCTTGAACAACAATTAGAACAAGAAAAAACTAATCAGCAAGCAGAGTAATAGGTAGCTCAGCTTTAGAGGGAATTCAAGTAAATGAGGTTACAGCACCAGGCCATCTTATCAAAAAAGGATTCAAAAATTTGTCAAATGTAAGCCATGATGGATAATTCAAAGGTAACCCACAAACTGACGAATTCATCAAAGAAGCGATCAAGCTTAATTCCATATTAATTTAGGAGGAACAAATGTTTTGCCATAAAATCTCGCAGATTAATCTTTACTGTGAGACCAGTGATAAATTAACAAACCAAGTAATTGAAATGAGGTTTGAATATGATGAGATCCATAAAAACGATTTCTGAATTTATCACCTGGAAAGATTCTGAAGAGGGAAGAAAGTCTAACCTACCAAAAGTAGAGGAATCCCACAAAGATATTATGTCTACAGATTGGGATTCACGGTTGAAATAGGCAGAAATGACGACAACGATAACAGTAAGAGAAAAGAAAAAGTATAATAGAAGTTTTTAATGAAAACCTCCATAGTGCAAACCTTATCAAAGAGCACATACCATGGTTTCTACCAAATGTCAAACAACTAGAGAAATAGTGGAAACAGAAAGTGTAGGAAAAGGAAGAAGCAATTAAACAGCTAACCAGACTGGATTGGGAGACATAATCGTAGTTCTTAGTAAAACCACACAATGAGTGGATGACTCTGTTGTGTGTAACAACCTCTACACAAAAGATGGTGCCATCTTTTTTAGATGCCATATTTTTTGGGCAGTGAAAATCCAGGATCAGACAGCTACCTCAGCTCAAACCAATGATCAACATTTTCAACCTCAGAGATCAAGTTAGCCTATTAACTTAGTTCGAGTTCAAAGGAGCTACTCATTAGTTTAATTCTACTTTTAGTTTTATTTTTTCCCACTCTGAGGGAGGTTGTTTGAAACCTCCTCAACTATTTTTGTAATAATCTCTTTTGAGGCATGTATTTTAGTATTTAAACCCCTCTCATGCATTTAGAGAGGGGTCCATAATTTTATCAAAAACACTTTTCAATACATTACACTTCTGTATTTTTGGGAAGGTTTTAATGAAATTAATGGAACGAGATCTATTTTTCTTTTGAATATCAAGCATGCTCTACTGAAATTACACTTTTGTACTCTTAGAGTATATTGGATTTGATGATATTAGGTCAATATTGTTGAGCACATGAGTAGGACCTATCATATATGGTAATTTTATCGTATGATTGTGTTTTATTTATGTATTAGCAATACTCTTTCTCTCGATTGTATTATGTATGAAAATATGAATTATAGTTCTGCATTAGTGCACTTTTGTATGATGTTTTAGCTCTAATTCCGTTTTGAATACATGAACAATTTATATATGCGATATAGTTCTCTGAATTGTTTTGTCTAAATATTTATCCAAAACAATTATCAATAAATGATTTCATTTCTTTTAGCAATTGAATAATCTTTATTACCAATTGACATCATTGTATATCGCATATCTTATTTTATTCCTAGGCATATTTATAATTAGATAATGTTAGATTAAGATATATGCATGTGTTTATTATTTAGATTAGATTATACTTAGTTGAATCATTCCCCGTTACATCTTATATCATCCCATCAACATTATCAAATCAATCCTCACTAGGAAACTAGTCCCATTATCCCCAGTTGGAGCCACTATACCAAACGGAAAAGGAGTTGCTTTCAAGGTCTGGACCAGGTGGTTATCCCCCATGTTGCTGTAATGAATTTCGAAATTTCAACATTTTGGCACTAGAAGGAGCAGTGGAATATGAATGGAAAGTAAATATAAATTAGAAATCCATCATAAGAGTGAAGCTCCCTCACCCTCACCTCTGACTTCTCGGGCACAATCCAAATCCCGAAATCCTAGACATGAATTTGTGAAAACATATGTACAATCCACTAGTGGTTTTCGAAGTTTTGGGTTTTCCATTGTTTCTCAATAATAAATATTCCTTTGAGCGTCATTGTAACACTGTTTAGAGGCATGTAGTTGCCACATCTCTTCCCAAAGATAAGCTACCATCACTTGAGCTAGTTTATTTCCATTTTTGTATGTAAGCATATTTTAGTTTTTTTATATTAATGAAATGAAGTTTTATTTGTGTTTCATCTCTATGTTTATTTGTCTATCTATATTTTTTTACGTTCCTTCATAAGTCTGGATCAGTAGTATCAGAGAGGTCTCCTCTTTCTCTTCTTTTCTTTTCATGTCCCCAATGAGGTTAGGGTATAAGGAGTTGGGGCTAAACTAGTTGAACCTTTGCAGACTAGCCTCGCAAAACCCCAACTTCTTACCATTGCGGAAGAAAAAAAACATGATGGGGCAGGAGATACTTTCAAAATATTGCTTGAGGAATCCTTGGAGTGACAAAGGAATGTGACGATGGATAAATTTGCCTAGATCCTTTGGTGGCTACCCAAAGGCGACGCATCTTCATCCAGCAGCCACTCTAGAGGCGCCACTTCTTTTAAGGTACATGTTAACTTTGACATTCCCATATTTGAAGGAAATATAGATGCAGACATCGTAGATAGGTGGTTAAATATGTTGGAAGTGTATTTTTCATTTCATGACTTTTCCAATTAGGAAAAGATTACTTTTGCACTCCTCAAAGTTGCCCTACATGTCAAGGACTTGTGGGAAACCTACTGTGAACAAAAGGATGAGAGGGAATCCTAATTTTCTTCAGCTACACCCACATGGAATTATTTCTGAGACGCCATCAAGAAACAATATTACCCTATTGGGAGCTATGAATATAAATACATAAAGTGGACCATACTATGGTAGGGAGGGTACTAAGATGTGTTGGAATTCATAAATATTTTCCATACCCTTCGCATGAAGTTGGGTATGAAGGATTCTGAGTGGCATTTGGAACTCAAGCACTGCATATTTCTACAAAAGTAAATCCAAGATGACATGGAGTTCCTATGCATCTCCTCACTGGGCGCTGCCTATCGATACACTGTCAAGATCGAGTAGAAATAGGAATAGAAGAAGCAAGACTTTGGATCTGTGAATCTGAAGCAAGGGAAACATGCCCGTAAACCATAGAACAAGGACAAAGCCAAGGAGGGGTGATCTAGGACAACCCACTAAAGCCGCAAGAAAAGAAAAACACCACGAAGACAAAGAAGGACAAAGGGAAATGGTGTGAGTTCCATAAGAGCCTCATTCACAACACAAGTGTGTGTCGAGCCAAGTAGTCACTCGTGGTCGAGTTGAAGGCTTCTGAATCAGATGCATGTTCTGATGTTGAGTCAGAACCAGTAAGGGGAATCACAAAGGGAAGCATATTATCAATGTGGATCTTAGTGTCATCATTTCCACTACCAAGATCTAAAAGGATAAGCCCCAAGATCCAAAGGAGCAGAGCGATTGTTCCTCTCATAGTTGTGGGTGAAGGGTTCTTCGTTATAGTTCATTGTCAATAGTGGGAGAAAAAAGAACCTCATTTCAGTAGAGGTCATGAAGTGGTTGGACCTACTGACCACACCACACTTTCAGTCGTACACCATTAGGTGGATTCACTAAGGGCGAGATCTCTCTGTTAGCCAATAGTGTCACCTTCCATACAACATCAAGCCCTTCACAGTTGAGGTATTGTTTGATGTTGCTACTCTTGAACTTTGTGATGTTGTATTAGGCCAAACATACTTATGGATGCGGAATGTTGTGTGTGAGTCTAGGCCTTGTAGTGTTATTATTACTTTGGAAAATAAGTTGTTCAGGATACCAGAGGTAGCACAACGTACCGTCGTTTCTTTGATCGCTACGAGGCAATACAATCAGATCATTTCCCAAATAGGGAATTTTTTTTTTCCTTATGATTCACCCTCAGGGCAAGAAGAATATTGTGGCCACAACCTCCATATAAGGTTTCTCTGCATGGTAGAAACAGAGGGACAAGGTTGTAGAGGAGTAGAGAGACATTTTTACCTCACACACAAAGATACCTCTATACTGTCAAGTCAAGCACTCCATCAATCTAACCTTGGGCACACCACTACCCAAAGGATTGATATATCAATGCTCTGTTATGGACAACAATTAAATCAAGGGGCAGATTCAAGAGTTGGTGTAGAAAGGGCATGTCAGGCCAAGTTCATCACCCTATGGTAGCCTAATCGTTTTCGTATAGAATAACGATGGGACCTGGAGACTCTATATTAACTATCAGGTTCTAAACAAGATCACTATTCGAAATAGGTATCCAATCCCATGGATTGATGACCTTCTAGAACAGCTCAAGGGGGCCGAATATTTCAACAAGATTGACATGAATTTTGATTATCACCAAGTACCAATCAAACCCTTTGATGTGTGAAATATTCCCTTCAAATCCAAGGAGGGCCTTTTGCGAATGGTTGGTCATGCTTTTCGGGTTGAATAATACCCCCATAGCCTTCATGAGGCTGATGGAAGAGATCTTGTAACCCTTCACCAACTCATTCATGGTGGTGTATTTGGATGACATTTTGATCTTCAGCCAAATTTGGGAAGAACACCTCCACCATATTCGACAAGTCCTTCAAACCCCACAACAACACAAATTGTGTGCCAATTTGGAGAAATGCACTTTTGGTATGACCAATGTTCAATATCTGGGGCACATCATTGATGAGAAGGGTGTGCATGTCGACCCAACTAAGATAAAATTCATTAGGGATTGTCTAGCCCCAACCACTCTAATAGAGCTCTACATCTTTCTGGGTCTTGCCAACTTCTACCGTAGGTTCGCGTTCGAGTTCTCTCATATAGCTTGGCCTTTGAGTCAAGTAACCAAGGGAGGAGCGAAAGCAAAGTTCTTTTGGTCTGAATCCTAACAGAAGGCATCTGTTGAGTTGAAGCATCGCCTCTACTCTACACCAATTCTCACATTACCAGACTTGTAGCAACCATTTGAGATTGATAAGATAAATGCCTCTTACTATGATATTGGTGTAGTTCTTACTCAGCAAGGGAATCCAGTGGTATATCACAATGAGGCACTTTCAGATACAATCTAAAAGTATCCCACCTATGAAAAAGAGACGTATTCCATTATGTGGGCCTGTCGATAATGGAATAATTACATTATGGGGAAGGAAATGGTCATCAACACAGACCATTGACCCATGAAGTTCATATAGACACAAGGGAAGTTGCAAAACAATCACCATCATAAATTCTCCACATACCTAAAAATATTCCATTTGAACATTAAGTACAAGAAGGGCAGCACAAAAAATGTGCCAGATTGTCTCAGCTGACCACCAGTCATGACATTGACCACTGTGCTCGACTCTTATGAGCATGAGATTATGGGGTGGCCACATCTTTACAAGAGAAATCTAGAATTTGGAAACACATACCAGACGCTCCTAGAAGAAAAGAAAGTTCCAAATTTTCACCTCCAACATGCATTATTATGCCACTTGGGACACCTTTGTGTTCCTTCAAGTGAGCATTCTACAAAGATTTTGGAGGCACACTATAGTCGGTTCGCTGGACATTTTGGGGTAGAGAAAAAAATGGTAGTGTTGCAAAAGTATTTTTATTGGCCAAACCTTCGACATGATGTTGGGAAGTACATCAGATCTTGCACTTCCTGTGTCATTTCCAAACCGACCATTAATAAGAAAGGCCTATATACTCCTCTATCTACTCCTAGTTGACCTTGGGAATCCATCTCCATGGATTGGGCCTTCCTTCTACTAAGCATGGAAATGACTGTGTTTTCATGGTCGTCAATAAATTCTCTATGATGGCCATTATGCCGAACTGCAAGAGGAGTATCATAGCAGAAGTCACTGTTAAGCTCTTCTTTAAACAAATGTGGATACATTTTGGAATCCCACAGTCCATTATCTTAGATCAGGACAACATGTTCCCAAGTACATTTTTTTCAAGTCTCTGGACAATGTTGGATACCAATCCCACTAATGCCATGACTTTACACCCCCAAACTGATGGCTAGACAAAGGTTGTCAACAGGATGATCATACACATTCTATGTATGTACAACTCTGATCATCCACGCACATGGGTTGAAAGCCTCCACTATGTCCAACACAGCTACAACAAAGCTCTCCATAGCTCAACTGGCCATAACCCCTTTTGGGGGGGTTGGGATTCCAGCCACTATGTCCCATTGATGTGGCCATACGATTGGAAGCTACTCAAGCAGATTCGGCTGATGTCCAGTCTGAAGCTAACAGGCTAACGTCTTCATTAAGCCATTCAACACATACGCCAACAAGTCCATGACATAATGGACAGAGAAAATGCTAAGTACAAGTAGTGTCATGATCAACATCGAGTTCCATGCAAGTTCCAAGTGGGCGACAAAGTCTAGTTACATTTTCAAAAGTAGTGTCTTGTTGGGCCCCACCTTAAGCTTCGTCCACTTTGATACAGGCCTTACACCATCACTAAGGCTGTAGGGGACAATGCTTCATTCTACCATTCCTTGGCCTACACCCATAGAACATGCCACAACTGATCAGATCATGGACACGCAGATCAACACTTTTCAAAAAAATATGTAACTATGTTAGGTTGTCACAGCTGGCCAACTCCTGCACC